>JBBPBX010006297.1:39014-69015 GCA_038048925.1 Garcialebias charrua
ATGTCTGCAGTTGTCATTCTGATCTGTAGAGGGCAGAAAGAGGCAAACACTGCCTGTAGCCTACCGAGAGGAAACGTAGAAGAAGTAATAGCGGCTAGTGCGGTAGTGAGAGGTCTGATGTTTTTTTCCCACTTCACTATTTGTTAGTGAAACGATTCTACAACCCGTGTAAAAGAGGAACCCGCAGCATGGAGTTGAATCTTACCATTAACACAAACAGCCCTCCTCTAGGTGAGTTTTATTTCGCTGTCCGAATAAATTACTTCTTCGTGGAGACCGGCGTGAGGCATGCACGCGCCCGAGTGACAGCACGACAGCTAGCAGTGGCTACGTGTCTTCCAAACAAACAGGAAAAATAACCCCGGTTCTGGGTTGATTTGTGCAAAATCCACTTACTTGCTCACTAAATTAATAAATACCGCATCCAGCATTATTTTGTTTTTAATTGGACTGACACAAAACCACTGAAAAGAAAATGTTTTTACCAGTTCCGAATATTTGTGGCATTAAATAACTTAAAATTATCAATTCTCGGCTCCTCCTGGTCATGGCACTCAGTCACAACACGTGTACAGTTTCCTAAAATTCCCTCATGTAAAATTGCAACCACGTTACGTATTTTACTCTTAACTTCGCTGTAGGATTAACACGAGAGGTTTTCTTGAACTGAAAATTGGCAAAATAATGATCAGAGGGCTAGAGTTTGATATATGCTTTATATGTAATGTTTATGTTGTTAAAGGACGTACATGCTGTGGCATTGCTACGTTAATTGGTTATATTCAATATTTTGTATCACTCTTTTCCCAGTGAATGCTGATCCAAAGTTTTATTCTTGACTAAGCTAGTTATTAGCCTTAAAATTAACTCTCACAGCGTCCTCTTGTGGTCGTAGCGAACACTGCAGGCTGATGCAAGCCTTTTGAAACGTGGATTGCTAATTGCATAGAGAATATGCAAATTTTTACTCTGGTTTCTTTCCCACACTGCTGCTTACAGGAAAGTGCAATAGGCTTTTAGGCAACTTCAAAACTAAACATCTGCTCTGTAAAGATGAACCGATGAAAAGTTCATCCCCAGCTGCTAGAGAGGCACATTATGAAAAATATGAGGAACGTGGATGATGTCTGTCATAATCTTGTTAAATGAAATTTTCTGCGCAGAAGGAACTCAGATGTTGCGTTTTTGCAATTTGGGCCGTGATTTTACGTCATCTGGGTTACTAAGACAAACTTGTTTGGCGTAACTACATACAGTATAACATGAAGACTAAATTTGGACTGTTCTCAGAGTACTGTAGTGTAAGAAGATATCTAAGTGATTGTGGTACTGAACAAACCGAGTGAGGCAGATTACATCCTGCCAATTTTAGCCCACTAGCAACAAACTTTAAAGGACAAAGCTTATGTTTTAACATGTTGAAAGCCACTGAAACTGACTAAAAATGATTAATACTAACATTTTTTTAACCCTGCAAATCCTATTGAGATCACATTTTGGGGGGGGGAGGGGACCTTGGCCTGAAAGCAGCCTAACATTCATGTTTTTGAACTGATATTACCGTATTTTGTTCTTGGGTTTTTGAAGTAACTGTTACTCATTACGGAAGCTGTTTTTCAGTCATGTTTAATCAGAGTTATTTTCTGCGAAATTGTAATTCATAGAAACACTTTCCTTGAACCTGCAGGTGCACTTCTCGCTGCAGAGCATGTGAAGAGCAGTGTACAGGTATCTGTGGAAGAAGGCAAAGACACCAAGCTTCACATCTCAGAGTAAGTAGTATCTAAAAAACGGTTGTCAGGACACCTGGACACGTTCTTCTTTGTTGAAACATTTCATCTTTGGTCCAAAAGTCTTCTTCAGTCTGAGGAGTTGCAATAAACTCAATCTTATAAATAGCACATTCTCATAGTGGATCAACCAGTTTGCTGGTGACAGCCTAAACTAGCTGTTTCAGCTTGTTTTTAGCTTTTTAGGTAGTGCACCTGTATTGTGAGCAGCTAGCTTAGCGTTACGTGGGGTTGTGGCGTTGCACGCAGTTTGGTAAGTAGCAGGCTAAGTGATACTTTCAATAATAACATTGTAAGAAGGTGACGGTTGAACATGGAGGCCTCCACCCCTGTTTAACAAGTTTGAAGCAGAACAACTTAGGAACAAATTTTCTGCCTGCCTCAGCAATGCCAAACCACACCTTCCAACATCAGCAGACAGGAGAGGAATGCACTTACCGGTACTACTCTCAGCAAGGAGAAGAACATCATCCTCCTCCTCCCAGCAGACAAAGGAAGGTGCACAGTGATTTTGAACCAGAAAGACTGTCATCAGAAAGTTATGACACTCCTTAGTGACTTAACCACGTATGAGATGCTGAAAAGCTATTCAGGAAGTGGTTACAAGAAGAAACATCCTTATTCATGCTCAATAATCCAGGTAGAAATCCAACAACTTTAAGTCAGGTCCTCTAGACCTGGGTTCAAGAAGATGTTAAGAGTGCCTGAAATATGGATCAGGACAAGGCTGTTGACTGTACAGTATTCTGTACCACAGACTGTACCCAGGGGAGGCCATTTCTAGTCTGTATGGTTTACCTAAAATTCACAAACAGGTGTACCTTTAAGACCAATTGTTAGCATGATTAACTCGGTCACTTACAATGTTTCCAAATATCTGGCATCTGTACTCATCCCTTTAGTTGGCAGCTCAGAACACCACATACAGAACACCATGGACTTTGTGGATAAGGTGAGGGATGTCATCATGGAGACTGATGAAACAATGGTCTCTTTTGATGTCACATCACTCTTTACGTGCATTCCTGTTGATGAGGCAGTAGAGGTGGTCTGTTTAAGGTTAAAATCAGACACCACTCTGAACAGCAGGACCACACTTTCCACAGAACAACTGTGTCAACTCTTGAAACTGTGCCTGCAGTCAACCTACTTCACATATGGGGAGCAATATTATAGGCAGAAACATGGGTGTGCTATGGGGTCTCCAGTTTCTCATATTGTTGCCAACCTGTACATGGAGGAGGTAGAAAAGAGAGCCTTGACGTCCTTTTCAAGGACACCACCAAGTCACTGGTTCAGGTATGTTGATGACACCTGGGATAAAATTAAATCTCAGGAAGTCCAACATTTCACTGATCACATCAACTCTGTGGATAAATATATCAAGTTCACACGAGAAGATGTAAAAAATGGCAAGTTGGCTTTCTTGGACTGTGAGGTCTCAGATCTGATGGAGGACATTTGCAAACTGAGGTGTACCGCAAACCCACCCACATAGACCAGTATTTGCAGTTTGACTCCCATCACCCTCTGGAGTACGTACAAGTTAGGAGTCATCAGGACTAGGACTCGAAAATTAATAGCATTTGCAATAATATTGCGATATGATAAAACGAGATTTTCTGATCGCAAAGGCTACAATTTGACTGGTCATATGATCTGGTTACGTGACTTGCGAGGGAGCCGAGCAAAGAAAACAGGAAGGGGGAGAAGTCAACACTGCACTTTAACCAGCTGCACAATGGCTCGACAGAATGTGATGCATCTGGAAGTTTGGGTCCAAAGAGGGGCAGCACATCCGTTGTTTAGAATTATTTTGCTATTAAAAAGAAGACGTTGCGCAACGACATGTATTGTGCAGAACCTCCCTTTCTGCCGTTGCCTCTTCTCAAGGTAACACCACAAATCTTTATCAACACTTAAATAACACCACAAATAAGCCATTTATGATAGTTGCATGACTAGAATGCCAACAACCAGTGCTTCAGCTTAAAGTAAGCAAAGTACCAGCCGGCAGGGATCACTGACAGAACTGTTAGAAAGTATTACTCTATATGAACATAATTCGAAATGGCACGTGGAAATAACTCGAGCAATAACGGAGTTCAAAGTGAAAGACGCCTGTATTTACAGCTTTGGTAAACACAGTGGATAAGCGGCTGAGAGCAGCTGAGAAGATTGTCGGCACCTCCTTCCCCTCACTACAGGACTTACACAGTAACCACCTCACTCGGAAAGCCCTCTGCATGGCATGTGTTCCCACACACCCACTACACAGCTGCTTCAGCCTGCTGCCATCAGGAAGGAGACTGAGAAGTCTCCAGGCTCGAACCAGCAGACTGAGAGACAGCTCTGTAGTGGTTTTTAAAAAACAACTGAAAACACTTTTATTCGCTCAGGCTTTTATGTCATGATTTTATTGTATTTTTCATTGATTGATATTTGTAGTTTTTATGCTTGTTTTATTCTGTGTATACTTTTACCGTTGATTTTTATTGTACAGCGCTTTGTGATTTTATGTCTGTGATAAGCGCTCTAGAAATAAACCTTACTTACTTACTTACTCGGTTCATCAGGCAGTCAGGATGCTAAACTCTCTGCCTGCTCTGCCTCCCCTCCATCTTCTACCACCTTAACACAAGAAAACTTTCACACATTCACACAACACAAAATATTTTTAACACTGGACTCTGTATCATCAAAACAGGTTATACACGCAACACACGGTCTTGTGCTCATTCAATTTGCACCAGTGTTTATATTACAGTACAGGTAGTCCTCGATTTACAAGCGAGATCCGTTACAACGAGGCGCTCGTAAACCGGAAATCTCGTAATTTGGAACGGCCGCCACGCTTCTCGTAAGTCCGGAAATTCGCTCGTAAATTGGAACGGTTTTGCTAGCGCGACTACAAACACTCGTTTTTCATCGAAAAACTGCTTATGAGTGCATAAAAATGATCGGAAACGTGTGTCCACATGTTTAGCTAACGAACTGTGGTGAAAAAACACAGGAAAACTCAGTATTTTTTGCGTTTTTTCCAATAATTCGCCAGCTCGTAAGTCTGGAACCTCGTAGATCAGAGCGCTCGTAAATCGGGGACTACCTGTATATATAATATATAATAATATATATATATATAATATATATATATATATATATATATATATATATATATATACTAGCTTTATTGCATATGTCACTTTACCTTTATACCGATATCAAAGACTTCATACATATACTGTGTACGTTCACTTCATATGCTGCTTTGTCACTTTACTACAAATGTCAATGTCGGAACCTTCATTTTATTTTATAGATATACTTTTTATATGTTTATACTACTATGCTACAACTCAGGACAGTATCACACTTTTATTACTTTTATTATTTCATTTTATGTTCATGTTTATTAAATGTTTTAATGTTTAAATGACTATTGTTGCACCAGTGGTCTGAGAGTAATGTAATTTCAATCTGGTTATGCAGTTTTGACAATAAAGTTGATTTTGACTTTTTGACTTTATAAGACTGAGTTTGTTGCAGCTCCTCACACTGAAGTCTTTTGGATTAAAGACGAAATGTTTCAACAAAGAATAATCTGTCCAGAGGACCTGACTTAACCTTTTTTAGATTTATCTACCTGGATTATTGAGCATGCATCAGGATAGTAAGTGGTATATTTCCCTCTGTGTTTGTAGGGTTTTTACCTAAAACATTCTGTATCACATTTATATGCAGAAAGTCAAGTTATTTGTTTTCTTTCATCAGTTCAATTCAGTTCAATGATGCAAACTCCATCAGCCGTTACCTGGCCCGGGTTGCTCCTGCTTTTGGCCTGTACGGCACCAACATGATGGAGCAGACCGAGGTGTGCATATTTCTGCTTCCTTGAGATATAGTCAGTTTGAATCCCAGATTTAACTCAATCTTTTCAAACATGCTCAGGTGGACCACTGGCTGGAGTTCAGCGCTCGGCACCTTTGTGATCAGCCTGATCTGTCAGGAGCGCTGAGTGAGTTGGACCGGGCCCTGTCCCTGCGCACCTTCCTAGTTGGACATGCCATCACCCTGGCTGATTTGTCTGTCTGGGCTGCTCTCAAAAGTAAGTCTCATTCAGTTATTCACCTTTTTTATTGACATATTCATTTAGTTTAAGAGTTTTAGTTTTACGTAAGTCTTGGCAGTAAATACGGTGCACTTCTTTTCTCTGCAGGTCATGCTAATTGGCCAGCCCAGGACAAAACTTTTCCTCATGTCAGTCGCTGGTTCTTTTTCCTGAACTCACAGGTTCCTTTCTCGTCTGTGGGCAATAAATACACCAGTAAGAAAGCTCCAGTGAATAAATCCAGTGTACCAGTAAGTATTATTTCAGTTTTACATGCACTCAGCAAACACTTACATTGATTCAGTTGAGAAAACAAGATATGTACAAAGGTTTCTAGATGTTTACATGTTGTCTACACCCTCCTTTGTCCCTGGTGAGAAATCAAAAACAAAACAATGATTACCGTTTGTGACCAGTATACTGGTCGTGCTGTGGTAATAAAAGTTAAACCTCTTGTCAGAGGAAATTAAGAAATGTTACCACCATTACTTTTTGTGTGTGTTTCAGTCAAATGAGAAAAAGCAGGATGTTGGAAAGTTTGTGGAATTGCCAGGAGCTGAGATGGGCAATGTGGTGGTTCGATTCCCCCCTGAGGCCAGTGGGTAAGGCTGAGGTTTTTCAAAAATGTTGGTAAGGGAGTTGATCACATTTTTTTAACTGAGACTGTGTCGATGATTCTCTGTGAGCAGATATCTTCACATCGGTCATGCAAAAGCTGCCTTGCTCAACCAGTACTACCAGATCACATTTAAAGGCAAGCTCATCATGCGCTTTGATGACACCAACCCTGAGAAGGAGAAGGAAGACTTTGAAAAGGTCTGGTATCACAAAAACATTGTAAACTCTTTATATTCTCTTAACCTCCAGTTATTCACGATAATAGAGTTGTGTTGATCAGATGGGAGGAGTGAAAATAATAGAAAAGCTGCTAACTTATGCTTATTTCACCTCAGGTGATCCTGGAAGATGTTGCTATGCTCCAGATCCAACCTGACCAGTTTACTTACACCAGCGACCATTTCCTCACCATCATGCGACTGGCCGAGCAGCTGCTCACTGAGGGCAAAGCCTACATCGACGACACCCCTCCTGAGCAGATGAAGCAGGAGAGGGAGCAGCGCATAGAGTCTAAATGCCGAAACAACAGTATGCTTGTGGAACGCCACAATCATAAATCTGTGAAAAATGAAGCTCTACGACAACACGAACGCCAACATTCTTGTTTTTTTTTTTCTCCTGTAGCTGTGGAGCAGAACATGAAGATGTGGTTCGAGATGAAAGCCGGGTCAGAGAAAGGTCAGACCTGCTGTATGAGAGCCAAGATCGATATGAATTCAAACAACGGCTGCATGAGAGACCCCACCCTGTACCGCTGCAAGAAAACACCCCACCCTCGCACTGGAAACTCTTACAAGTACAGTGAAATCCTTTGAATATTTAGACCTCAGACGTTTGCTTTTGTTCTCTAAGGCAGTCCCATAACTGATTTTAAATTAAAATTTGCTCTGATTGAGCCAAAATATGCTTCAGAGAAGTGTACCGGTACGTTGTTTATATGTGGGCTGAGTTGGGAAGTTTTGTATCCAAGTTACTATTTTGAGAACAAATCAAAATCTCAAATTGGATTCTTGCCTGAAGGAACCTCCTGTGATCTTGTTGCAAGAACATCCATCACCATCGTTATTAATGAGACTTTTACTTGTCTTGCCGTTGAAAACCTTATTGCTAAACTGAACGTTAAACAAAAGGAGGAAATACATAGATTTTTTTATTAGGGCTGCACAATATTAAAAAAATTATATGATTAATCCATCCATTTATTTTAGTTACCCACTTTTATTTTTCTGAGTCACAGGGAGCTGGTATCTTTAGCAGTCATTGAGTGAGAGGTAAACCCTGTTGAAAGTCCATCACAGGGACACATCGAGACAGTCACTCACACCTAGGGACAATTTAGCGTTACCAGGAAGCTTACTAGAAAACGGAAGTACTTGGAATAAAACCCACACAGTAAGAGGCAACAATGTACATAAATCTTTAACTTTTAGTGTTTAGAGCCCCTAAGAATCTTACAATATCAATCAAGCTTTTTTTATTTTTTACTATTTTAAAGGAGCTTTGGGTTTTAATACAGTAGGTAGTAAACTAGACTTTCAAGTTTTTAGGTAGTACTGTCAAACACTGTTAAGAGGTTTAATAATATAAATCCCACAGAGAAGCATAGTGGTGGCAGTATTACAGTATGTTCTGGGTGAGCTTGTCCAAGTTATTTATATCCATCCAAAGCAAATGGAATGGTGCTCTTTAGGGTTAGAAATAATTGCATTGTTGCAGTTTTTATTTCTCACTAAAATAATTGAAATATTGCTCATTTTCAGCTATTGATCATAATCTTCATTCTTCTAGTGTCTACCCTACATACGATTTTGCCTGCCCCATTGTGGACAGCTTGGAGGGCGTTACCCATGCTCTTAGGACCACTGAGTACCATGATCGTGACGATCAGTTCTACTGGATAATCAATGCTCTGGGTCTCAGAAAGCCCCACATCTGGGAGTATGCCAGGCTCAACCTCAACAACACAGTGCTGTCAAAAAGGAAGCTCACCTGGTTCGTTGACCAGGGATACGTTGATGGCTGGTAGGTTGATATGGGTTAATCTGGTGTAATATGTAGATTTATTTTGTTTTTCTCCACATTTCTCTTTGACCTCCTTACCATCCTATTTCTAGGGATGACCCTCGCTTCCCTACTGTCAGAGGTGTCCTGAGGAGAGGAATGACTGTGGAGGGTCTGAAGCAATTTATAGCGGCTCAGGTGCGTCACACGACTATAACAGGAGTATGTTTACCAAATCAGATTTATCCAGATCATAGGAAAGTTGTCTGGTCTGAAAGTACTACATCCATTATCGTCCACTTGTTCCGAAGTCAGGTCACAGGGGCAGCAGCTTGAGCAGGGAGGCCCAGACATCTCTTTCCACAGCCACCTCTTCCAGCTCTTCTGGGAGGATTCCAAGATGTTCCCAGGTCAACCAAGAGACATAGTCTCTCCAGCGTGTCCTGGGTCTTCCCCGGGGTCTCCTCCCAGTCGGACATGCCCAAACCACCTCAACTGGCTCCTCTCGATGTGGAGGAGCAGTGGTTCCGAGTTACTAGCTGAACTTCTCACCCTATCTCTAAGGGAGAGTTCAGCTACCCTGCAGAGGAAACACATTTCAACCAACTGTATCCGCAATCTCATTCTTTCAGTCATTACCCGGAGCTCGTAACCATAGGTGAGGGTAGGAATGTAGACTGACTGGTAAACGGAGAGGTTTGCCTCAGCTCAGCTCCCTCTTCACCACAACAGGCCGGTACAGCTGCGTCTGCAAAACTGCAGATGCTTCACCAATCCATCTCAGTCTCATGCTTCATTCTTCCCTCACACTTGTGAACAAAAACTCTTTGAGACACTTGAACTTGTCCACTTGAGGCAGAATGAGTCTGAAAGAACTGATTGTGTTTTTGATATTGCGCTTGCTTTTATTCAGAGAAATGTTTGTAACATTTATAAAAATGCTGTAGTCTGTTTTTAACATAAAGTCTTACTGTTTGTACCGTTGACTTGAACAAACGTTTTTAATAATTTTTGTCTCAGGGTGGATCGAGATCTGTGGTCAACATGGAGTGGGACAAGATCTGGGCTTTCAATAAGAAGGTAAGGTCTCTTGTTTCATAACGTTCATTTATTCAGTTTTTGTTAATGGCACATTCAGCTTTGCTGCAGCGGTAGTACACATCAGTACATAAACTGTGTTTTTTTGAGTTTACACCAATATAGTATTAGTTTTTAAAATTGATTATTCTAAATAGATTTTGTTTTTTTAAACACCTTTTTACTGTTTGAACAATATGTTTGTTCACACCACTAGCATATGTTACTAAATAGTATATAGTTGCAGTCTGTCAGTTCTCTGGTTTGATCTAACCTTAAAAAGTTTATTTAATTAATTCAGATTTTAAATTGAGGTTCTGAGAAAAAGTTATGTACGGTTATTATCTTACCTGTTGTAGATAGCTCTTTGAACAATCTCAGTTTGCAGAAAAAACATGTTGCTCTGACTGGGTTGACGAGTTAACTGAAGGAACCAGGACCAAAATGGACCACAGTAGTCCCTTGTTTATTGCGGGTGTTAGGTTCCATCCCCTCCCCTGGCAATAAATGCAAATCCACAAAGTAGCAGCATTATACTTATTTACTGTTTACATATTTTTTTAAGGCTTTATAAACATTCCCACACTCTTGCAATGTTCTAAACTCTTAAACCTACGTCGTTTTAACAACATACATACAGTATTGTATATGTAGCTACAAAATTTTACTTACCAGGCTCTGCAGAACAGGAGCGGCTCTCGGTTCCGGTCCGACTTGGTTCCGTTTCTACAGACGTACCCTGCAGCGACGAAGCTCACATTCAATGTTCTAAACTCTTAAACCTACGTCATTTTAACAACATACGTACAGTACTGTATATGTAGATGTCAAATTTTACTACCAGCGTGTCCCCACTCAGAGGTCCGTGGGCTGGCTCTCAGCTCTCAGGATTCACTTATGGTCTGGAGGTCTGGTTCTGCTCCAGTTTTGGTCCGGTTCGGTGGGTACTGTCCCGTGTGGCTCTCCGTCCGCTGGGCGCTGAATTCACCGTAACAAGCACCAAACTTTTTCCGATCAGATCAAAACTTTCCCTCTACAGCAGAAGGAAATGGGGCTTCTGGGCATGGCACTGCTGATTTCTGGGAAATGTAGTCATTAAGAGTGGGAATACAGTGTGGGTTTGTTGAGAGAAAACTACAAAATGGCGGCTCCTCTCTGAAGTATTTTTTTTTTTTTTGTTAACCTTTTACTGTACTGGTATCCAGTACTGTCCCAATCACATGAGTAATATTAAAGTTGACAATCGTGTCCTGTACAATTTTATTTTTTAAAATATGTTAATGTGCGTTGACAAACCACGATATAGCGAGTCCACAAAAGTCTAACCGTGAAGTAGCGAGGGACTACTGTACTGGTACTGTGCTGCCATCTTATAGCAATTCCAGTCTCATAGGTTTGCACAAATGTATAATTTCACATACCGGTACTTTTTTTTTTTCCTACCCCATCAACAATTTCTCAGTGTACAATTGTTTACATCAAGTAAAAATTTTTTTTTTTTTAATCTCGTATTTCTGCTTGAATAACAATCCAATGTAGAACTACTTGTGATATAATGCTTTAAATACCAGTATTTGTGTTAACCACTAAGATTGTAGCTGTTTTAAGATGTAAGAGATATTCTTTGAAAGCTTTGAAATGCGGTCATCAATCCAGTTGAAATTTAACCCTGTACATCCAAGTTGAGGCCATTCAAAGAGATTTCTAAAGCTAGTAAGATTTTAATTAAGATTAATTTAGTAGTGTTGTGGGAAAGAAATTGTTTGCCCTAAACATCCACAGATTGTAACTACCGGTATACTGGATAATATAATGTTGAATGAGCTGGCAGGCTGAAATATGTGCTTTTCAAATAAGTCCCACAGACCTCTACCAGCATGGCTCCTACAGGCTTTGTTAATTTTCTGTTACATCCTCTTTTTTTATATACTTTTTTTTGGGGCTGCCTTTTGTTTGCCTCTTCTGTGACCTCAGGCCAACCTGTTGTTTCATTCACCAGTTATTTTGGGGGGTGGGCGTGGGGGGTTGCACCCAATTTTGTCTGGACACCAGTGTTCCTTCTGTGGTTTTCTTTGCTTGGAGTTGTTGCTCAATCCCAAAGTCCGGTTAAACTGTGAAATAACCGTTAAATGGTAAATAATACTGTAAATATAGTGCCTTTCTGTCTAATCAAGATACTCAAAAGTCCTTTACAACACAATATGTGCCCTCATTTACTTGCACACAGCCATTCACACAGCACTCCACTAGATCTCTACAAAGCCACTTGAACAAATCATTCTAGAGACTAAACAGCACTTTAGATCACATTCACACACATCGGAGGCCATGAGGGGTTCAGTGTCTTGCTCAGGGACTTTTCATGTGTGACTGCTGGTGGAATCAAACCACCAAATCTCCCATTGAAGGACGACCGCTATAATCACTCAGCCACAATCATCATATCAGCCTTTTGTAGGGGTGGTAGATGTAAAATATGCAGTGACAGATTCAGGTGGCGACTGAAGAGCTTTCTTTTTTGTCACAATAAATATACCAGTAGTCAGACTGAAATAAAGGGAAAATAGAACGTGTTCAAGATCAACTAATTTTTTTGGGGTCAATTCAGTAGTTTCTATATGATTAATTCAGTGTCAAAATACTGTGTACATTTTCACCAGAATCTGCAGCAAAATTAACAATGCTTTACCGTGTTGTACTTAAACTAGCAATCCTCAGAGATGTGCGTATCGCTGGCTGCCTTGTATGCCTAAGGTTCAAACTCAATATTTTGCGTGACCTGTTGGCACTCAGAGTATGTGTTGAGGATGATTCTCAGCTACTACCACATCATATTTCAAAATCCATGTAAAATAAAAAATAAATAAAAAATTAAAGAAAGAGAGAGCTAGAGACATGTTTGTGCTTTCAAAGGTAAGATTGCCATTTTGGTTCTGGTTGACGCCAAAGGAAGATTAATTAAAAATGTACATCTAATGAATACTATTTACTAAACATGCATGCAGACACAACTAATTACATGATCACCTGCTTTTCATGGTGGCGAGCAATAAAGCCTCTAAATTATGGGTGCACCGATAAATGGGCCGGATGATTTGTCGGTGCACCCCTATTTCTTTAATTTTGGGAGATCGGAGATCGTCCAATACTTGGGTGAGAAACTGATCTTACAGATATTTTTGTTTGCTTGTTTTAACAACAATTGTCTAAGCTTAATTTATATTTCAGCACTACCTCATGGCCAGTTAAAACAAGTCTGCATTGTTTCTAGGATTTTGTTCAAGGGTATGCTTTTCAATAAAACAAGATTGGAAAATTGAAGGTTGATTTAGTGCTGCTTATTAAACAATCAAAATCGGCATGTCAGGCTTTTTGGAGATCGTGATTGGCCAGAAAACTTCAATCGGTGCACCCCTACTGTAAATAAATGCTTTACTTGTTTCAGGTTTGTATTTGTTGTTTTCAGCGTCACTGCGTTGTGAGGCTTTCCCTTTTATCAGAAAGTGTTTTTATAGAGATGCAGTGAATGTAGCAGCTTCTTGGGCTGGAATTTGAAAATGAGACAGAAATTGGTTTCTAAATTTGGGGTGCAATGTGCTTTAACTTTGAACAGTTTTGACATTTATTTTCATTGAAATGTTTTTTTTTTTGGTCTTTTGCTTATTTTGCTCCATTATTATTTCACTTTCCACTTCACTTTTTCCCCTTCGTTTATGTGTGTAAAAAGACTGCTTTGGTTGTATCCAAGAAGTATTTCACTTTACCATTTTCTTCTGGTTATGTTGTTGATAAAATATAAAAACCTTCAACAAGAGAATAGTGATCTTTTGATCAAAAGGCACAAAGTGTGAGCAGCAGCAGGACTTTGTAAAACAGGCCCAGGAGAAAAACAGAAGATCCATTCTGTGTAAATGTCTTTACTTCTATCCTCCCTCTGTTCCTCCCTCCTTGTACCTGACATTCAACAGCATCTCACTCTTCTGTTTCCAAGCTGCCAGTTAGCTGTCTGAAGGTACTTCTCCGCCAACCTCCTCTTCCTCATTCTGACCCATCCTGCTTCTGCCACGTGCTTAAAACCCACCAACAGCCCCGCCTGCAGTATTTTACCAGCCAAATAAATATTCAAAAATGAACAGGGATCAAAAGTTTTTCAGAAAATAATTAATTCCCCCCCTTCTTTAGTGAGATTCAGTAATGCACAACTTAAATTGAGTTATTTGTTTTTCAAGTTTTTGCAAAAACAGATGAGAATATTCTCAGGATATTGACATAATTCGACATGTAAAACCAAAATATTTATCCCGGTAAATCATTTTCCTCTTCGTGTCGTCTTCATCTGTTCTCAACCTTCGTCTTTGATCCTGAGCTTTTGAGACTCCACCCTTTTATCCTTTCTCACCTTGTCATTTCTGTGAAAAATACACATCTCTGCACATTTCATTTTAGAAATTCACATTACAGTACAAATAAGCTCTGTTGGTAAACTCTGTCCTTGTTGGATAATTATTTTTATGTTGGTCTGGTTGGATTATCTGATATAAGCTTTTACTTGTTTTACTGTGAATTAAAGGTTCAGTCTGCAGTTTCTGTAGAACTGCAGAACTTAGAAATATTTTCAACAGGCAAAGCATTCTGATCCCTCCCCCTCAGAGCCATATATGGCTCTGCCCCCTTGTGGTCTGTTGAATTTCAAATTCAAGCTCTGTTTTTATTGGCTGATTCAAATTCAAGCTCTGTTTTTATTGGCTGGTTACAAACTCTGTTTTTATTGGCTGGAAAATGGCGGGTCACCTTTTCTTTTTAGAAATGCTTATTTACCACCTGGAGAAGCAAGGGGACAATATTTTTTTTAATTTTTTTTCAGAGATTACCTGGCTAACATCAGTCTGTCAGGAGGTAGTGACAGAGTGAAGAAATATGTTCATAAAAAAAGCTACATACTGAAGCTTTAACTGAATAACTATTTAAAATTAGCATTATGTGTGATATGACCTAAAACTTAATTCTGCCATATTTTGGAGTTTTATCTCAAAACCTACTACTTCACAATGTTTTTAAAACCTCTATTATTATTTAATTCAGTGCTACATTGCTGTGGTAAACTTTGACTCACAGACCAGGGTCCTGTGATTCTCGTTCTCTGTTAAAATCAAATAAACGACTTGTATGTGACATTTCACCTGTCTAGTTCCAAAGAAAAAATTAAGATGCAGACAGGCATCGCATTTAAAAAAAACAGAAGGAAAGAGTGAGTGGCAGTCTATCTACGTATACAAAAAGAAGCAGTCGTTCGTGTTTAAAAATAAATCACAAATCATTCTGACTAATAATCACACATCATCTCAGTGGTTGGACAAGCCAGAATTCAGAATGTAATGACATCAAAACTAACTAAATGACCATTGCTGACTCGAGGGCCCAGCATACTCTGTCCAAAGCAGCGAAATCGTCTTTCATTGACGGCGTTGCTTGATGAAAATAGAGTACCGTAATTTTGTTCTCAGGGTAGCTTTGCCCGCCTCTTCTTATCACAAGGCCCGACCCCAACCTTTTCTCACATGTGTATTCGCCAAGGATTGTGTGATTGGTCAGAAGTTTGTGGGCGTGTTCATTGTGGAAATGAACTCTGACAATCAGCTGTACGGCTCCTCAAACACACTAAATTATTCAAATGTCCAAAGAATCCTGGATGGAGATCATGCAGACTTTGTGTATGGAGGAGTCTGTCTACTGAAAAGTGTGGCTCTCTCTTCATGATAGATTTGTGGCAGAACGGCGGATGCAGGAAAAAAGTAGAGACTCTAGCAGGAAGAAACCCGTGTGGTGACATATATTGCAGCGGGAGGAGTTTCCCAAGAGCTCTGTGTCTCGCAAGTTGAATGAGCTTTGGATGGAGTACGTTGAACCTTTCAAGATTATGCTACGTTCACACCGAACGCGTTTTGAGTGGCCGAAAAGCGCAAAATGCCTCAAGGTGGACGCACTGGTGTTCAGACCGGAACGAGAAGCAGCAGCGGCAGTGGCGGCCGGGTGTGGGAGCGTCTTGATTCTTTTTCCGGTCTGATGTTTTGTTGTCTGTTCTCAAAATGGCGGATGAACTGGAGACAATTGGATTAATGTATTTACTGAGTAAAGTAGCACGCCGACGACGTGCAAGGCGCCGTGTCTGGGTTCACGAAACAATTCAGAGGCGTTCGGACTTAGGTGAGTCTCACAAACAATACGTCACACTTGCACAACATCCGTCCCCTCGTTACCGCGTCACATAGCTGACTCTCCCTGATTGGTTGTCAACACGCGTTGAGCGGCGAAAGTTCAGATTTTTCAACTCGAGCGGCGGCGGCTGCCGCGGGCCCCGCAGGCACGGAAAACGCTCTGCCGCCCCTTCCGCACCGCTCAAAACGGATGTGACGCGACGCACGACCCCTAGAGGCGCGTCCCCCATTGACTTTGCATGTAAACCGGCCGCTCCTGCAGCTCAAAACGCGTTTGGTGTAAGATAAACTGTCATTTTAGGCCACTTGTGTTTAAAACAAATATAGCAGGATGTTACATCCACCATGAACATAGCACATTAAGAAGGACATGGTACACAAATATGGAGGTTCAAACATTCAATTTATTAAAAAGGCTGCTGCATCCTGAAAAAAAAAGAAAGAAAGATTATTGTTATTGTTGAGGGGCTGAGAATGTGTAGAGGCAGGGCAGCCGGCTCAGGACCAGAAGGTCTCTGGTTCGATCCCCGGTCACGGCATACCTCGTTGTGTCCCTGGGCAAGACACTTAACCCCGAGTTGCTCCCGGTAGGACAGGCAGCGCCTTGCAAGGCAGTCTACCGCTACCGGTGTATGAATGGGTGGATGGTTGGTACTGTGAAGCGCTTTGGGGCCCCTCAAAGGGGGCTGGAAAGCGCTATATAAGTAAGCTCCATTTACCATTTATGAACCCCCAATTCCCATGTTCACCCAAGAAACACAAAAATCCAAAGTATTAACTCAATGGTGGACCTGGGGAGCCAGCCAAACCAAACAAAAAGGTACAGCAGCTGGCCAACCCTATACAGGGCCATCGATGCCTCTGCTGATACCAGACTAAGTCTACAAAAAAAAAAAACGTAACCCCCCCCATCCCAACCTATTACAAAAGAAGGTGCGATAACAGAACTACCGGTCCCATCAGGACAGAATTACTACCAAAAAAAAGTTAGCAAAAATTACCTGTGGTGGCTGATACCACCAGCTGCAGGCCACAGCTCTAGGACAAAGGGGGAAAAAACAAAGGCCCCAGAAAACCCAGAAAAGGGTCCAAACAAGGAGGCCCAAAGAGAGTGGTGGAAAGGTCCAAAAATGTGGGAGTATGAGAGGTTCAAAAACGGATGGAGTCTTGAGAGAGTGAGCTCCCTGAAACCAACCTATTCACAGGCGGGCAGAAAAGGCCACAGCCCAAAACAATTGAAGGCTGATTAGCCAACCCACAACCTGTCCAAAGGGACAAAATCATAAGGCCAATGTGTCCCAGGCACATAACACAGGAGTTTAAGAAAATTATGTAAAAGAATAATGACCTTTGTTCCAAAAAAAAATTTGATACAGGCTACAAGACAGCAAGAACCAAACAAGGCAGTTTACAGAGTGCCTGAATGACGTCACATTAGATGATGTTTTTAATCATAGTCCATCCTTTAACACTTTATCGGTAATTCATTTCTTGTACATAGAAGGGAAAGTTCTTGACAGCCATTTTATCTTTTGGTACTATTCCCTGTACCGTGTCTGAATATCCCATTGAGTTTCTCAGCTGTGCAGCTCCCACACAGATTTATTACAGACCATGTCCAACTTCTCTTCCTCCTCTCAAAGGGTTATAGATGGAGATGAGATGACTTTCATAAATGTCCTAAATTGAAAAATCTGTTGCACCAAAATGCAAACCGCATTTGTTCGAACATCTTCTTTACAAAAATCAAGCTTCTATCAAATGATGATGCACTTGTTTTGTGTATTAATTCACCATCTCTAAATGCTTAATAACTTTTGTTGGGCTTTTGTTTCCCTGCCTCTGTCCCTCTGATTCACAAACATTGTGCCTGCAGGAGAATTTGCTGGAGTTTTCTTAATGAATGAAGTAGTTTGTTTGTATTTAGTGGAACATCGTGAGAGTTGGAAAAAAAATCTCCCAGTAAATAGATGTAGATGGCTAAAAGCAGTAGTGAAAATTATGGTTGTCATGGAGCCATTCAAGAGATCTCATGTGGATCAATGCACAACATATTGAGTACATTTTATATTTTGTCCACCCTTAATTGAAAACACCAAAAATCCAAAGAAAACAAATTAATTGATTGCCATGATGGTTCAGTTTTGGTACATCTGCTTCTACTTGAACCTGTGTTAAACACAGCGTACCATTATGGAAATTTTCCTGCAAATTACCGTACATGCTGTGTGTTCAACATTTCCCCCCTGGGTTTTACATACCTGTTGTTTACCGGTAGTATCTTATCCTTCAGCCATCATTATTGTAGAGGCTGGCTGGTAAAATAGTGGAAGTGGAAGGTGACTGAATTAGCAGCTGGAGAAAAGCTTTTGCTCTTGACCTGCAAAAAACATGACTCATTCATGAGATCAGCTTGGTTTATTTTATTTTGCTTACATTCCTGAGTTATCCCTTTCTGAGCTGGGCTGTTTTTTAAACAGGTTTTTTTTTAGTTTATTTTCAAATATACTATAATCTCCACCATTTCCTGCTTTGTGCTTTCATTGCTAAATTTTGGTATGGGTAGATATTTACAAAAGACTATTTCTATGTGTTTTAAAAAATAAACCTGTATGTGTCTTTCTTTCTGTGTGTTAGGTTATTGATCCAGTAGCTCCCAGGTACACTGCTCTGTCCAGCTCCTACGTGGTTCCAGTTTCCATCTCAGAGGCAACAGAGGAGATGAAGGAAGTGGCCAAGCATCCTAAGGTTAGTAGTTTAAGTTTTTACTGCCTAATTAGGATTTTTTTTTTTGGGGGGGGGAGTAATTACTGACGGCCAGAGGCGAATCCAGAGTACTGAAATGATGACAGAATGTTTATTCAGCTGGGCTCCTCTGAAAAGTCAGTGGAATTCCTCAGCAGAAGAGTTGGGAGGGTGAGCGCGTCAGGTTTACAAAACTTCTGCAGGCGTGTTGAGATAAGACGGCCTGTCAAGGCCAGTCAGTGAGCCGACTTTCAGAAAAACATGATTGTTTTGGGGACAGGCAGACCTTTAATGACATCTACCTTCAGTCTGTGTCGGTCCACTCGCTTCCAAAATGTCCAAATTAAAATGGCCATAACAATTGGAATGAGCCTGAGAAAATCTCTGAGATCGAATCCATTCAGCCAAAAGTCTGGGTTCTCGAGACATGAACCAAGCCATCATGTAAGGCAGGCAGCCTGACCAGGTCCAGATTTGCCGCCAACGTCTTCCTTGTGTGTTGATAGACCAGGAACCAGCCAAATCCAAAAAGCAGGAACCAGTTATCACAAATCCAATTAAATATGCATCCTTAAGATCTAGGGCTGAACAATTAATTGCATTTGCAATAATATCGCAATTTGACTGGTCACGTGACACAAATCTTTATCAACACTTAAAAAAACACCACAAAGACTTTTACGATGGTTGCATGGCTAGAATGACAACAACCAGTGCTTCAACTTCAAGTAAGCAAAGTATCAGCCGACAGGGATCACTGACCGAACTGTTTGAACTTCAAACAGTAATTTTTTTATATCTAATTTTTTATATTTATTTATTAACTGTCATGTGAAGTTCAGACAGTAGTTAGGAAGTTCACTTAACATGTTTACTATTATGTTTATGAAACAAGAAAAAATAGAAATGGTGAAAAGAAAAGGCATAGATTTGTTTGCTTTATTGTAATCTCTGCTTTAAATAAATCTGACATTGTTTATTATAAAACAGATTGATTTATTGCTTCTGTTTGTTGAAAAATACTTGAGAAGATATTTAAAAAATAATCGCGTTTTAAATCGCAATTGCAATTTATAGAAAAAAAAAATTGCAATTACCGGTAGATTATTTTCCAAAATCGTTCAGCCCTATTAAGATCCACAGATGACAGCAGAGATAGACACATCATCAAGTCTTCCAAGTCGATGAGTTCATGCCAACAGGGCAAATCGGCTCGCCTACAGCCTGTCTTCTCTTTAAAGAAATGTTATCAGTTGTGTGTTGAGGGACCAACTGACCAAATTTAAGTCCATAGTTATGATTCGGAAGATTTTGTAGAAGAGAACCATTTCACAGACAAGACTAAGCAAAAGCAAAGCGGAGACAGAGAGGAGACGTCCGCCTTTAAGAAGAGCAAGTATGTGGTTTAGATAGCCTAAAGCTCATCGCTTTCTTCCTGGGGGAAAATATTGACCAGCAGAAAAATATTTATTGTATTTAACACAGGGTTGGATCAGGATGTACCGTATTGTTATATGCAGCGTATAATCAAAAAAGTTTTCAGCTGCTTTCAGTTTTACTTGAGTCAGACTCATTTGTCATTTTTAAAACAATTTTGATCAGTAATTCTCCACACTTTCTGAAAGTTTTAATATTTTTGTTAGGTTTTATTTGTGTAACCTTTTCCACCACAACCTTGAGAACTGTGGAACAGTATAACCCCAAAAATACACTGCACGCGGCTCCGCCCCGCTCCGGTCCGCAGGTCGCAGCTGAGCGAGTCCAATTTCCACTGCCTGCGCTCCGCTCAGGTCCGCCTGGATGCGCCGCTCCGAGACACGTGCGAGATCGCGCGATAAATCAAGTGATAAATAAGTAAGTCAGAACAAAACAACTCATTCGGTGGAAGAAGGAGAACAACTGTAGAGAGACTGCTGCCTTGATCTTCTCTCGTAAATGAGCTACATGGTTTGAGCAACAGGAAGTGATGTTTACATTTCAGAATAAAATACTTTTTTATTTATTTATTTCTTGTATTGCGTTATTAGGCGTAGTCATAGTCATAAATATAATAGTTTAGTCATAGAATAGTCATAAATGATAGTTTGACAGCATTTTTGTACAAATAAATCCGTATAGAGCTAGGATTAGTCCGCCTGTGGTGATTTTATTTTGTAAATACGGAAGTTGTGCTCGTTCCTTTTCCTGTTGGTGCGACGTAATCTTCAAAAGTTGACTCCGGCACAGCTCCGTCATCCGGCAGAAATAGAAAAATTTCTAATTTTGACGGACTGCCGTCCGCTCTCCGCAGCTCGCCGCCGCCGTGTGGAGCCAGTGTAAATTCTGTCATTGATTATAATGGGTGCGTATTTGCTGCGGAGGTCGGACCGGAGCGGGGCGGAGCCGCAACGCGTGTAGTGTATTTTTGGCGTAAGTGTGTATTTAAATCAGAGGTTGATTAATAAGAGTATTTCTATTGCTGATGCTTTTCTTGAGAAATCATGTCAGCCAATGGCTGATATTGAATGAATAGTTACTGTCAATGTCACACACAGTGAAATTCGAAAGTGCCATCCAGTCAATGTATCATGCTTAAAGGTCCACTGACATGATTTTTTTACTATTCATAAAATTGCTCTATATACAGTATATATATGCACCGAGGGACTGAGAGAAACGCAATTTCAATCCTGTGTATGTCCTGTACATATTGCAGTTCTGACAATAAAGTTGACTTTGACTTTGACTTTGATATATATTATCATTTAAATATGTTCATTTTTGCAAACAAAATGATAAATCACTTTAATTTTGCTTTAAAAGTGATTTTGAACTTCAAGCCGTGTTTAATCATGGGAAATCCGATTACACGCGAACGCACCATCTGTGACGTAACACCGGGCAGAGGGCTCTGGTCTCTTTAATAGCGGACAATTTAAAACCCGACGAATTTATCAATCTATGTGAAGATTTGAGCTATTTGTCTTCATTTTGGGAAGCAGAAAATAGTTTGGGTGATGGAACAAGAAACAACAGGATCTAATTTAGGTCTGATGCTGTATCAGACTTACCTTCATGTCGAGCTGCTCATACCCGCGCACTGTGACAAGCCCAGAGCTCTGCCTCACACTACGTCACAGATGGTGCGTTCGTGTGTAATCGGATTTCCCATGATTAAACACGGCTTGAAGTTCAAAATCACTTTTAAAGCAAAATTAAAGTGATTTATCATTTTGTTTGCAAAAACGAACATATTTAAATGATAAAAGATATATATTTTGAGCAATTTTATGAAAATTAAAAAAATCATGTCAGTGGGGCTTTAAAATTTGAGTAAAAACTTTCTAAAATCAACTAATATTACAATACATAAAATAACCATAAAAGTAAATACAATTTATAATAAAAAATAAATTAAAAAAACATTGTAAAGGGTCAAGAACAAGCAGAGGCCACACTTTCAGTTCAAACAGCTCATTTAGTTTGTTCAGGCTCTGCTTTGGGCTTTAAGCCAAGTAACTGCTGTCAGATAAAAACTGTCTTTAAATCAGTTTGTTCTTGTTTTAATTGATCTTTACAGTCTTCCTGTCAAATTAATTACAAACAAATTCATATTGGTGTCTCTTTTTATAAAAGTTTTTTTTATCTGACCAAAGTAAAATGATTAATAAAACAAATAATGACCAAAGTCACTTAACCTAAATACACATTTTGTAAAAACTTTTAGAATAACTTTATTTAAAACGCATATAGAAGAAAATTCTCCCCTAAAATGAATAAATAGTGTGCTGCAGTGAGCTGGATGTTGCAGCAGCTGCATCTTCATGCATCAGGTCATGTGTTGGACACTTAACTGTTTACACAGCAACACTGTGCCGTTCACACATGCCCCTGCTTGGTTATGGCTACACATATTCAAGCATAGCCAGTAATGGATTATTTAAGAGAAAAGGCCAATATTAACATGATTTTTTTTGGCCAGAAAGTAAATAGAATAAGATGAGTGGACAGTCAATGGATTGAAATGCTACTGCTTAATATTTTAATTAATTTTATTTATATAGCACCAATTCACAACAAGAGCCATCTTAGGTTTATGCACAACAATGTTCACATTTATTATAAAATGCCAATTAGTACGTTATCTAAAAACCTGTTAACTGGCATCGGCCTGCCCAAGGTCCATTGTGAATTATTTATTATTTAAACAAAATGACGGCTCAGTGGTTAGCACTGTTGCCTCACAGCAAGAAGGTCCTGGGTTCAATCCCCAGTTGGACCTGGGGTCTTTCTGTGTGGAGTTTGCATGTTCTTCTCGTGCTTTAGTGGGTTTTCTCTGGGTACTCCAGTTTCCTCCCACAGACCAAAAACATGCATGTTGGGCTGCCTTCAGGCCCAGGCCTCCCTTGAATAATAGATCTGTGATCTCAATGGAATTTGCCTGGTTAAATAAAGGATAATAATAATAAATAAACAGCTGCTACGCTTTACCAGCTGCTTCCAATTTAAATACCACTGTACCAGAATGGCAATTTAGACCCTTATCTTTTGATTGACACCTCATTTGACCAACTGGGTCAACCTATGGTCTTTCCAGAGTTAATAATATTGACCAAGCATCTGTTTTCTGACCGGGAACACCCACATTCTTCACATGTGGGTGTCCGCATGTAAAGACATGTAACACATAGAGTATTTACACCCTTACTGTTTATTCATAATTTATTGTATGTTTTAATCACGCTGACAGTAAAAGTGGATGTAGAATGTGATTCCTGTAGTTCTTACCTTGCATTAGAGCCCTCACTGATGACTGTATGTTGAAGCATTCAGGAGTTGAAGCTTTATGATGTTGGTGTCCAACTGTGGACATGTTGGACTCCATGTAGACTCTTTGAAAAATGCATGGACATACTCTCATAAAAATATGTCCAGAATAATCATTTATGGCGCTATTGTTACCTAATTTAAACTGGTCATAGGTAAAACTTGATGCTGCAGCCTCATATAATTGTTTTAGTCCATCCCTCCATATGCATAAACGTAAATAAATAAACAATTTAAGATAAGAAATTACGATTTTTATGTGTTTCAACCTAATTAAATACATACTAGTTATAGTTACAATATATATTAGTAAAATTCAGAGTGTTTACAGAGAGACCACGCTTTTGAATTTACTCCAGAGGGTTCAAGAACGGCATTTAACTTCATCTGGATACATTTATTCAGGTGTTTTGTCATATTTTGGTGATAACAGGCTAAGCAGATGGTGCTGGATCTTCTATCCTGAGTAAGCACACTGGAAACGGTGGAAAAAAACAACTCCCTTTTAACATGTACGTCCAGAACAGGATTGTTGATGCTAAAGAAACGTAGTCTTATTCAGGCTGTGCCTTGTTTAAGGGAAATCTGTATTTATTTCTCCTCTGGTATGAAATCTTGTCAAGTAGAGACTGCTGCATTGATTTATGTCAGTAATAGTTATGAACATTTCCACTGTCACTGGTATCTCTGTGTTCAGAACGCAGAGGTTGGGATGAAGGAGGTTTGGTATGGACCTAGAGTTTTGGTTGAGGGAGCCGACGCCGAGACTTTCAAAGAGGGAGAGATCGTCACTTTCATCAACTGGGGAAATCTGATCATCACCAAGATCAACAAGTACGTTCAATCAGCTGATCGTTAAAGTTCAGTCAGCGGTCTTCTGTCCAGCTTCTCATCTCGTCTCATTCTCGCCCACAGAGGAGCTGACGGTAAGATTGTGTCTCTGGAGGCTCGCCTGAACCTGGACAACAAAGATTTCAAGAAGACGACAAAGATCACATGGCTGGCTGAGACAGAGAAGGCCCCACTGCTGCCCACCATCTGCGTCAATTACCAGCCACTCATCTCTAAAGCCGTCATTACCAAAGAGGATGACTTCAAAGAGTACATAAATAAGAACAGTAAGGTGAGCACCATGATCTGCATGGACCCGTCATGCTTAGCTTGTGTGTATCCTCACTGCATCTATCTCATGAATCCTAAATGAACTGCGTTGGGTTCAGGATAATGGATTTTCTGTTTTTATTAATTAATTTTGAACTAAACACCACCTGAAGCATTTTTGTGAGAAATTATTATTATTTTTAATATTATTATTGTTAAATAACGTGTTGTGATTGTTATTTCCAGTCGGAGGAGAAGATGCTCGGGGATCCCTGTCTGAAGAGCCTGAAGAAAGGGGACCTCATTCAGCTCCAGAGGCGGGGCTTCTACATCTGCGACCAGCCATACGAGCCAATCAGGTGAAGGGGAAAAGGCTTTACATCTGCGACCAGCCATACGAGCCAATCAGGTGAAGGGGAAAAGGCTTTAATCAGCTCAGCTACACCGACGTCTCTGCAGTCTTCAATGGTTGTCCCTCTGTTTACTCTTAACTGTGTCATTGTCTGCAGTCCGAACAGCTGCAAGGAGAGTCCGTGTGTCCTGTTTTATATTCCTGATGGTCACACCAAGGAGATGCCGACTGCTGGATCTAAGGACAAAAGCAAGAGTCAGGCCTCCAGCAGCGCTGTAAGTTTGGCTGGAAGAGCAAAAACAAACATGCAGATAGATTTAAAACTATACTCAGGTTTATCTGTAAGTCGAGTTAAAGTTTATATATCAGCCTCACAATAGTTCCCATTTAGGTTCAAGGTGACTTTGTCATTCACATCACATGTGGTACATGAGGTTGAACGAAATTGTGTACTCAGGGTCCCAGTTAAACCCAAAATGTTAAAGCTTTCACTAGATTTACATTTGATACAGCTAATAAAGTTCCTCTTCAGGCTAGTGTTTTGTTGTGATATGGATGCAGCAAATAGTTTCACTATTTAAGCTGAAATAAAATGTATTAACAGTATTTTGGGGCATTACTGGGTACGAGGAGAAAACCACAAACTGGTCTAACCAGTAACTCAAAAGCCGGGAAAAGCCAAAGCTAACTCACAAGGATTAAAGGCTTCAGTCATGGATTGAATATCTTGAAATTACAATCAAGAAATCAGTAAAGGAGTGGGAAAAAAATGGTAAATACTGTATATCCTAAGACATTCTTATTATGTAATAAGTTATTAGTCATTATGCTGGTGAAGATTCTCAGTCGTCCAGGACATGATAAAATCAAAAAAGGCGTTCAATACAAGATCAACTGGACTTTATTTGTAACAAACAAGACGTTTCGCTCATCATCCGACAAGCTTTCTCAATTCTATGAGGAGACTGTGAGAGGGAGAGAGAAGTTATGTGTGTGTGTGTTAGCTTCCAATTTACCTAGTTTGGTGTGTACCAGTGGCCCAGCTTGCTTATAACTTCTCTCTCCCTCTCACAGTCTCATAGAATTGAGAAAGCTTGTCGGATGATGAGCGAAACGTCTTGTTGCTACAAATAAAGTCCAGTTGTTCTGTATTGAACGCCTTTTTTGATTTTATTAGTCATTAGTTTTCTTATTTTTCATTGTTTTCACCTAAACTCTGTACGGTAATTGCAGAGCTTAAAAAGCTTCAGCTTGGGTTTTTTTTACTAACAAAGTTCTGCAGCGTCACAAATCTTTTACTCTTCTCTCGTTTTCTGTTGAGCTTATTCAGTTAATTGTAATTAAAACAAATATATTTAACAAACCTGTTTCAAAACCAGATTATTGGTTGGAATAATGATATTGATTGCGTGACAATCTGTAGTAAACGCTCAGTAAACTTAATCACCACTGGGTCACACAGAACACGTCAGGGTACAAGTTTTACCACCAGGTGTGAACACATACACTTTTATTTTGACCAGTCCCATAGTGATCAGATCACATACATAAAACGAGCTGTTTTGATCCAAATAAATAATTTTAAAAATGACGGTTAAAATCATTTTCTTGCTTATCTTCTTTATCTTAGCCTACTACCAGTAGCAAAGCTGCTCCAACCTCTGCTCCGGCTCCAGCTCCAGCTCCGGCCTCTGTCTCAGCAAATGATCTGCTGTCAAGCATTGTAGCACAAGGAGAAGCTGTCCGCGACCTAAAGGCTGCCAAGGCTCCCAAGGAGGAAGTGGATAAAGCTGTTCAGCAGCTGCTTTCTCTAAAGGTACCTCACCTCCAACTAAAGAAGCTGAAAATATTAAGATACATGTGGAAATATGTGCCATATTTATCTATTTCCCCATTGCAGGCTCAATTTAAGCAGCAGACGGGTGTAGACTACAAACCAGGAATGGCTCCTCCCACTTTATCAGCCACACCAGCCCCTTCATCTGACACCGCCTTATGTCCTTACACTCGTGTTACTCAGCAGGGGGAGCTGGTCAGGAAAATGAAAACAGAGAAGGCGCCTAAGGTACAGGATATTTATCCAGTGCATGCTCATGTTCACATCAGTTTGTGTGATCCCCTGAGAAACGTGGTCGTTTGTTCGTTTGTTTGTTGGAATGACAGATTTTTCTGCTCATCTTCCACCTTTTTTTTGTCCTGTCTTGCAACAAAAGTCACTTGCCTTATAATCTTCTGCTCCATCCCTGCATGAATAATCCCACCACCGTCGAACATTCATTCTCCATTTCTTAGTAAAACAAAAAACTAATTTGTCACCGGCACCAGGACCAGATTGATGCTGCGGTGAAACAGCTCCTCGCTCTCAAGGCGGAGTTTAAAACACTCACTGGTCAGGATTACAAGCCAGGGATGGTCACGCCTGCTCCTTCCTCAGCTCCTTCCACTGCGACCTCCTCCCTCACCTCCGCTTCATCTCCTTCTTCTTCTTCTTCTTCTTCTGGCCTGTATGAGCGTGTTGCACAGCAGGGGGAGGTCGTGCGAAAACTGAAGTCTGAAAAAGCCTCCAAGGTATTCAGGCACTGTGTTGCAAATTAAAACACGTTAATGTTAATTAAACGTCTTATTCAAACTTGCCAAAAGTTAGAAATGTGCTTTAAGAACACGTTGTTCATGTGAAAATGAAAAGTATATATTTTTTTCTAATCACAGCTGCGGGGCAAAACATGGGTGGATTTATATATAAAGTAATATTTATCATCACACTGGTTGGTCCACTATGTGAAGGTAATAATAATAATAATAATAATGAATTTAATTAATAACGCACTTTTCATTAATAAAAATCTCAAAGTGCTACTTTAGGTACTACTGTATTTATAAGACTGAGTTTGTTGTGGCTCCTCAGACTGATGAAGTCCTTTGGATGAAAGACGAAGCGTTTCAACAAAAATATACTGTCCAGATGACCTGACTTATCTTTGTTGGATATATAAAGTGATGTTGCTGTAAATCTGGGAATCTGTCATGACTGAATACGACAGCCGGCGCAAAACACTTTAAAAAGTTTTAATCCTTTTGGGGAAGACAATAACAGCATTTTAAGACTGAACTAATGATCAAAATGAGCTCTTGTAAGTTTTTGTCTGATCGTGAAAACAGAAGGATTATTTTTTTTTCTATTTTATTGTGAAATTGAACTGTCTTGATTTTGGTTGTGATTTTAGAGACATGCCATTACAAAATGTTAATGTGAATACAAAAGTATTTTTAAATTCATAGTTTTCTTGTTTGTCTTAGGACCAGGTCGATGCTGCTGTGAATCAGCTGCTTGCTCTGAAAGCAGAATACAAACAGGTCACGGGCCAGGAGTACAAACCTGGAGCAGCTCCGGATCAGAAGACCCCTGCCCCAGTTCAGAGCAGTCCTGCCCCTGTTGTGTCTGCTGCCCCTGCTGCCTCTGGTCTCTATGAGAAGGTAGCTGAACAAGGAGAGGTAGTCAGGAAACTGAAGGCTCAAAAAGCCCCTAAAGTAAGTTTTAGCTGTTTTATCCTGATGCATGCTCAATAATCCAGGAAGAAAATCTTTAAAAAAAGCTACCGGTAAGTCTGGTCCTCTGGACATTAAAAAAAACAAAAAAAGCAACAACAACAAAAACCTCTAGAAACGTTTTGTCTTTCATCCGAAAGACTTCCTCAGTCTTATAAATAGCACCCTCTCACTGGTTGATCCACTATGAGAAGGTGCTATTTATAAGACTGAGCTGAATACAGCACCTCAGACTGAAGAAGTCTTTCGGACAATAGACGAAACGTTTCTACAATTTTTATTTATTTTTTTGCTTTGTTTTGTTTTTTGAATGTCCAGAGGACCAGAATAAGCTTTTTTTTTTTTTTTTTTTGATTTTAGCTGTTTTCTTGTTTGATTTGGTGTTTGTAGTATTCAGTAGTTAATCACCTTCAATTGCTGCTTTGACTACTGGTAAATGTTCTTCATGCATTCTGTTTTTCAGGATCAGGTAGAGGCTGCAGTGAAGCAGCTGCTGGCTCTGAAGGCAGAGTACAAACAGCAGACTGGGCAGGACTACAAGCCTGGTGAACCGGCTCCAGCTAGTCCTGCACAGACCCAGTCCAGCACGGACTCTGCTCAGTGCAGCTCCACTCCGCAGGCTCAAGAACTTTTCTCACAGGTGGCCCAGCAGGGGGAGCTGGTGAGGAAGCTGAAGGCTGAGAAAGCTGCCAAGGTAAGGATCAATTCACAAGTGGGGGGGCCGTGACATACTTCCGGTAAAATATAACCCACATCCGCCACTTCCGGTTCCCATCCACTGCCGTTGTTGTTAGCGTTGGCTCCTAGTAGCAGACCATGACAACGACCCGAAACGGGAAGCGGCTGCGCGCTACTGGCACTACAAGTGAGTTCCGTTGTGTCCGCCCACTGATGGGTACAGCTGTTCCGAGGGGGGGTTTTGGCGAACATTTATCGCGGCTATCCATAGGGGGAACGTTGCCATAATTTTATATGGATTTATATGTGTATAGAGTAGGGATGTGCCGATCGATCGGTCACCGATCATAATCGGCCGATAATCATTAAAGCGTATGTGATCGGCTTTTGCCTTCAATTACCGATCACAGAGCCTGTGATGCGAAGTTTGCTAACTGCAAAACGTGCGACGAAAAAGTACCTCGTGGAGGAATTTCGACGAAGTCCTTCAACACAACAAACCTAATTCGTCATTAAAATGTTTTAATACGTTTTAATAACTTACCAAAAGCCGTCTGCCAGCGCCGCCATTAGCAACACCTGTTAGCATGTAGCCCCACCGAGTAGCCCCACCGAGTCCGCTCCGCTGCGCAGTTACGGGCAGTCCAGTTTAGCTGCGGCTTCAAAAAGGCTGTCGGCTTTGTTATTCCAAGTTAGCTGGGTGTCCCCCGATATCTTCTGCTTCCAGTCCGACATCGAGGCGAGCTCCAGGAACCTCTGATCGCACAAAGCCGGCTGTCGAATCTGCAGCTCTGGGGTCCGGTTTAGCATGTTAGCCTTAGCTCATACCATGAGCTGCTGGTCTCGCGCGGCGCTGTGGGAGCGCTCGGCGGAGCGATCGCGGCTGCTGCTCCAGTCCTGAGACATTCACAGAGTTCAGGGAGTGTTTCCAGTTAATTTATCCGTATGAGGCATCCTCTTATGG
>JBBPBX010006298.1:0-29416 GCA_038048925.1 Garcialebias charrua
GCAGATCCTGCTGATAACGGCACAGTTCGTGCACCAGTCTTTGTTAACGTAAATGCAGACGCCTCCGCCTCGCGTTTTCCCCGTAGTCTCGATGCACCGGTCCGTTCTGAAAAATAGCTTATTATCCAACTCATAAACAGAGTCAGGAGTGTCTTCATTGATCCATGTTTCCGTGAGGCAAATCACCGAGCATCTCCTCATCTCCTCCGACGTTGTTACTCTCAGACGAAGCAAATCCATCTTGTTGTCGAGCGAGCGCACGTTGGACAGGAAAAGAGCCGGCATCGGGGGTCTCCCGGTTTTAGCGTCTGCCCGCAGTCTCGTCATAATTCCTGCTCGACAGCCACGCTTTTTCCCTCGAGAGCACCGCTTTCTTTTCTTTCCTCCGGCGCATCTGCTTCCAGAAAGATGATCTAAGCAGATCCAATCTTCCGAGCTCTGATTTGAGTTCGTTGCTGATTTCAGCTGTGCCTTGTGGTAAATCCGCTCCAATTCTCAACAGCTCAGTTCGGCTATAATTCACCCGCAAAAAACGCGCAGAGTCAGGTACAAAAACACTATTAAAATTACTAAAAACTGGGGATGTTCTGGGAGCCCATGAAGCTGCGGCTGGTCTGAGCGCGTATAAAAGTAGTATAAAAGTATAAAAAGTTTCACCAACACCAAAAATGAAATAGGTGTAATACTGTCCCGAAGTATAAAGTATAAAAAGTATATCTATAAAATAAATGAAGGTTCTGGCATTTGACATTTGTAAAGAGTGACAAAGCAGCATATGGGGTTAATGTACACAGTATATGTATGAGGTAGTTGATATTGGTATAGAAACAAAGTGGCATTATGCAATAAGGCTAGTAAAAAGAATATATACTGTATATCAGCAGTAGTGTAGATATAAAAAGTCTAGATGTAAACAGTAGTAATAAATGTAAACAGTAGTAATAAATGTCAACAGTAAATGTAAACAGTAGTATGACTATAGGCAGTAATGTAATACAAACATTAGTGCAAATATGAGAAGTAGTGCAAACTGAATGAGCACATGACCGTGAGTTGAGTGAATGACCCGTATTGATGACACAGAGTCCAGTGTTAAAAACTTTGTGTTGTGTGGTAATGTGTGAAAGTTTTTTGTGATTAAGGCAGTACAAGTGGGAGGGAGGGCAGAGCAGGCAGAGTGTTAAGCATCCTGACTGCCTGATGAACAGAGCTGTCTCTCAGTCTGCTGGTTCGAGCCTGGAGACTCCTCAGTCTCCTCCCTGATGGCAGCAGTCTGAAGCAGCTGTGTAGTGGGTGTGTGGGATCACCTGCCATGCAGTGGGCTTTCCGAGTGAGGCGGTTGCTGTGTAAGTCCTGTAGTGAGGGCAAGGAGGTGCCGACAATCTTCTCAGCTGCTCTCACTATACGCTGGAGGCTCTTTCGGCAGGATGCAGTACATGCACCATACCACACCGTGATGCAGCTGGTCAGGACACTTTCTATGGCGCCCCTGTAGAAGGTGCACATGATGGGGGTTGGAGCTCCAGCTCTATTCAGCTTGCGGAGAAAGTAGAGGCGCTGGTGAGCCTTCTTGGCCAGTGATGCAGTGTTCCTGCTCCAGGACAGGTCCTCTGAGACGTGCACTCCCAGGAACTTGGTGCTGTCCACTCTCTCCACTGTGGTGTTGTTGATGGTCAGAGGGGCATGTTGGGCATCCCTCTTCCTGAAGTCCACAACAATCTCTTTTGTCTTCTCCACGTTGAGAGTGAGATTGTTGTGTCCGCACCACAAGGCCAGGCGGCTCACCTCGTTCCTGTAGTCCGTCTCATCGTTGTTGCTGATGAGACCCACCACTGTTGTGTCGTCCGCAAACTTGATGAAGTGGTTGGAGCTGTATGATGGTGTGCAGTCGTGTGTTAGGAGGGTGAATAGAAGGGGGCTCAGCACACATCCTTGTGGGGCTCCTGTATTCAATGTGATGGTGCTGGATGTTTGGGTAATTCATTGGGTAAAGTTAATATTCTTATTTTTATATGTGCATTTGAGTGTCACCATTGTTTAGTAAAATGGCATGTTGTGTTACCAATAAAACTAAATAAAAATGAACAAAATAAAAGTCAATTGCACCCCTAAAGGCACTGTGATAAATTGTCTCGTTAATTTCATTATCTTAGCCACAGGAGTGAGTTTAAAAACAGGATGATGTCTATATAATGCCTCTTTTCCACCGCTCGGCTCGGCTCGGGTTGGATCGGCTCAGGTCGGCTCAGTTCGGGTCGGGTCACATCTATGTTCTGTTTCCACAGCTTTTTTGTACCCCTTCTGTGGGCGGGGTCCAGAATCCTACTCGTCTTACCACATGGTGGCAGTAGTGTTCCTCAAGCTATTTACTACAGTACTAGCCACCACTAGAAGAAGAACACAATAAAGACTTTGTATCACATATTATCAATTCTATCAAAAACCACATAGCTGATATTTTTCAAAAAAATCTAGTGTGATCACAACATGTTCATATACGAAATGTATCCTGTTGGAGTTATTTGAAATAAAATTCAATGTTTTATAGACATAAATGTGTCAACCTACGTCCATTATTTTCTACTTTGTATCACATATTATCAATTCTATCAAAAACCACAAAGCTGATATTTTTCAAAAAAATCTAGTGTGATCACAACATGTTCATATACGAAATGTATCCTGTTGGAGTTATTTGAAATAAAATTCAATGTTTTATAGACATAAATGTGTCAACCTACGTCCATTATTTTCTACTTTGTATCACATATTATCAATTCTATCAAAAACCACAAAGCTGATATTTTTCAAAAAAATCTAGTGTGATCACAACATGTTCATATACGAAATGTATCCTGTTGGAGTTATTTGAAATAAAATTCAATGTTTTATAGACATAAATGTGTCAACCTACGTCCATTATTTTCTACTTTGTTTCACATATTATCAATTCTATCAAAAACCACAAAGCTGATATTTTTCAAAAAAATCTAGTGTGATCACAACATGTTCATATACGAAATGTATCCTGTTGGAGTTATTTGAAATAAAATTCGAATTTTTATAATTTATTTTCGTTGTGCAAACACAGGTTTTGGAAAAAGTCAAAGCGAAACTACTTTAAATGCAGCACATTTGACCATACGTGACAATATTAAAGCGTGGTTAAGCTCAGGAGCCCTCGTACTATTAAAGTCAGCTATGAAATATATTTTATATCTGTTCATTGAGCTACATTTAAAGACATAAAGCCGCCCGCGCGCCGCGTGTTGCTCGTGGCGAACCTATTTTTTTAAAATCCTGCAGTTTTGAGCAGTACGTGATTTTATTAAGGACACGTTCAGCTGAAGACCCATCTTTGCTATAAATTTAAAAAATAATAATTGTTTTTACCGTGTTTATCATGTAAAAGTCCTGCAGTGATCGCGTCCCTCGCTTCCGTAAAAACAGCTCTCGTCTCCTCCTTCCTACTTCCGGAGCGGGTGAGCTCGCTTCAGTACCCCTCTGAAAGCAGCCCGAAAATCTCAGGAAATCTCGCGCGGCTCCGCTCGAAATATCCGGTGGAAAAGGATGAAAGGGGGTCTCTGCGACGCACATATGACGTAACATCCGACCCGAGCCGACCGGTGGAAAAGGGGCATATATGAACTAGTTGAATGAGGTGTCTCTAAAATATCCTGATGCATGATCAATAATAATTTCAACAATTTTTTTAATCTGTCCACAGGACCTGACTTTATTTCGTTAGATGTCTCTAAAATAGTTAGTGAATCATGTTTACATGTAGGTAAACAGATGTTTAACAACTTGTTAAAATACACCAGAATGCAGGAAATGGCATCTTCTTTTCAAAAATTTCGGGCAAAACATTTAAGAAATGAGTTTTTACTGTTAGTAAGTAAGTTTTATTTATATAGCACATTTCACAGACATGAGAGTCACAAAGTGCTTTACAAAAGGAAAAATAAAATCATAAAATCACAGAAGTACTATACAAAAGGTAAAACATAACAAACTCTAAAATCAATGTACAAAATTAACCAAAAGCCTGTCTGAAGAGATAAGTCTTAAGTTTTTAAATGCATCTGTTGACTCGGAGCAGCGCATTGTTAGCAAAATGTTCGGCTGTATTTGGCTTGCTGCTGCTGTTGTTGTTTGTTAATTTTGACACAGTCTTTCCTATTTACGTTAGCCTGGCTCTCGCCTTCCTGCACAGCTCCGCTCAATTCTCATTTCCCTTCACTGCACAGTCTGGGACTTCTCTCATTAACAACCATTTCTCCGGTAGATTTTTGTTCGGACCAATCAGAGAACAGAAGGGACGGAGTTTTGGACCCTAACCCACGCCCCCACCTGTCCCAGCGCGCAGAGCCCTATAAAAGGGCTCTGCCAGCGCGCAGTCAGCGAGCACCGGCATGTTCTCATTCAAAGCGATGCAAAGCGATGCAGAACTGTTTTATATGTGACACAAATTTATTAATTTCCCCTTCTTAATCCCTTATCTGGAGTTTTCTTTTGTTTTTTGGGCCAAAAGTCAAGTGATCGCTCGCGCCCTCCTCCTTCTCTCCCTCCGCTGAAATGAACAAGGAAATGGCTGTCACGAGAATTAAACTCGGGTTTTACGTTGCTGCCCGAGTCCCATCAGATTTTCTGGTCTTCTGGTGAGCTGGACCAGCGATCCATGGTTTTATTGTATTTTATTAAAACGTTTTATTAACATATAAACACAGAATTTCCAGCGCGGCAGCCGGCAGCAAGAGAAAAGCTGCAGGAGGCGGAGCAGTTGTCAAGTTCACCAGAGCACGGGGGGTGGCTCTGAGGGGAGGGAGCAGAATGCTTTCCCTGTTCAAAATATCCAATGGTTTTGTTCCTCAGCAGAGCCCACGCCTCCAGCAAGAATCGTTTTAAAATGGAGAGGTCCCAGACCCTAGTCTGAAGCGAAGTGAAGGACAGGGTCTGGTTTTAACCAGGCTATATTTACGTATGTCCTCATTAAATTAGGTTAGTAAATGACTTTTACCTGAAGCATGTTAAAAATGATTACAAAATTAGAANCGCAACGTTTGTCACCTTTTTCATCCCTTCTGAGTTTGCAGGTATGCTTGTTTGCTGAGTTTTTTAATGTGTTGCACAATGTAAGCAACTTTCCCCTGAGAAATATAATAATTATAAAACGTGCACAGAAGTTTTACTCTGTTCTTTTCAGTCTTGTTTCCATGACTCAGATTCTCTTAAACTCCTGTTAGTTTATCTCAGCTACAATCTGACTGAATTTTTTATATACTGTATAGATTGTCTTTGCGTTTTCTTCTTTACCTTTAAGGTTTTTAACTTGCAGTTTGAATTTTCATGGTTTTTAGCTGCTTTAATGGCCTCTGGGAAAATGTGTAAATGAGAAACCAGTAAAAAAAAAAAAGTGAAAAAATGACATGAATGTATTTTATTAAATAAAACAGTAAACGGTTTTTTCTGACTCTAGATATTTTAAGAAGTTAAGTGAAAAGTTTTTATTTCTCTTAAGAAGCATCAATAAAATTTGTCATGATTTTGTAAAATAAAAATGGCTGATGATCAGGTTTTAGGTTTCTCCTTTTGAAAATAATATTGACACCCCCCACACCTTAACGCAGAGATGTGCAGCTGAGCGGAGTCCATCACATTAACAAAAACAGCCTGGATGAAGATTTGTTTGTAGTGAGAGAAAAAAATATCAGGCTGCTCCAACAACGCAATTTATTCATTTCCAGTAGAACAAGATATTATTACTACTGTTTACATTTACACTACTTTTATATCTACACTACTGCTGATACATATACAGTATTCTATGACCAGCCTTATTTAAGGATGCCCAATGTGCCTTACTGCATATGCCACTTTGCCTCTATACCAACATCAACTACCTCATACATATACTGTGTACATTAACTCATATGCTGCTGTGCCACTCTTTGCAAATGTCAATGCTAGAACCTTCAGTTTATTTTATAGATATACTTTTTATACTTTTTATACTACTATGCAAAAACTCAGGACAGTATTACACTTTTATTATTTCATTTTATGCTTATGTTCATTAAATGTTTAGTGTTTTAGTGTTGGTGTAAATTTTCATACTTTTATACTACTACAGGTAGTCCCCGACTTACGAGCGAGTTCCGTCACTAGGGGGCGCTCGTAAGTCAAAAATTCGTAAGTAGGATCACATAGTAAAAAAAAAAAATAAAAAAAAATTTTTTTTTTTTTTTTTTTTTTTTTACTTTTTTTTTTTTTTATAAATGAATACATGTACAGTACTGGACAGTCACCAAGCACTTAGCCTATCCTAACACAGTTTTTAAAGATGAAGGAATAAGTTGAATTGTCTCCCTTTCACATAAAGGGAGCAAGCTCCCTATGGAGCCTGCAGGGAGGAGGGAGACAATTCAACTTATTCCTTCATCTTTAAAAACTGTGTTAGGATAGGCTAAGTGCTTGGTGACTGTCCAGTACTGTACATGTATTCATTTATTAAAAAAAAAAAAAAAAAAAAAAAAATTTTTTTTTTTTTTTTTAATGAGATGCATGCTCTTAAGTCCGGGACCTCGTAAGTCAGAGCGCTCGTAAGTCGGGGACTACCTCTATGCAAAAACAGAAACAAAAACAGGACAGTTTTACACTTTTACTATTTTATGCTTATGTTTATTAAATGTTTCTGTGTTTTAGTGTTTAAATGGTTACTGTTGCACCGAGGGACTGAGAGAAACGCAATTTCAATCCTGTGTATGTCCTGTACATATTGCAGTTCTGACAATAAAGTTGACTTTGACTTTTGAACAAATGAAACAAAAACACTTGAAAAAGTTCATCCATGAGTTGCATTAATTAATTTCACAACAGCTTTTGCCACATTTTATTTTCTGTTACTTCCACTTCTGGAGTTGGACTTCCTGTTTAGAATAAAACCATCCGTCTGTCTGTCCGTCAGTAAGTGAGTGGTGCCGATGTCCAGCACCAGCTATCGCTGTGCAAGAGGCGGGGGACACTTGGACAGGTCTCCAGTCCATCTCGGGGATAAATAGAGACAAACGAGACAAACAACCATTCACTCTCACATAGGGACAATTTAGAGTTACCAGTCAGTCTAACATGCGTGTTTTTGGACTGTGGGAGGAAACTGGAGTACCCAGAAAAACCCCACACATGCATGGAGAGAACATGCAAACTCCACCCAGAAAGACCCCCGGACCAGGATTTGGATAGGCGACCTTCTCGCTGAGAGGTGACAGCTCTACCAACTGCGCCACCGTGCCTCCTGAATAAAATCTTGTTTGTTTACAAAGTATCACCTTGACAAAAAGTGATACTAAGAAGCTGCCACATCTTCATGTCAGACGCTGCCAGGACAGCTTGAACATAAACGGCTAATGCTGTCACAGGAGGAGGTGGGGAGTCCCGAAGACCTAAGGCTGTGTGTTGTGGTCCCACCCACTCCAGTTCATCATTGTGCTTGATCAGTGTTCATTCATTCATTCAACCTTTATTTAAACAGATAAGTCACATTGAGCCTCAAAGACTCATTTACAAGTGAGATCTGTTGGACAGACAATAAAAGTGGTGAAAAATGACACATAGGGTTTGGAGACAAAAAAATTACTAACACTAATGAAAAAAATCTCGCACACAAGCACATAATGACGCAGAGGGCGGGGGACTCAAAGGCAGTGAGCATGTCAGCCCATATTGCAGAATTCAGATAGAATCACTCAGTTCATGGAGATCTGTGCCGAGAACGGAGCCAGAGGCGAATCCAGAGTCCTGAAATGATGACAGAATGTTTATTCAGCTGGGCTCCTCTGAAAAAGTCCCTGGAATTCCTCAGCAGAAAGGTTGGAATGGGTGAGAGCATCAAGTTTACAAAACTTCTCCAGTTACTGATCAAACTCATTCTGGAGAGTCTCTGACTGACTGATGACTTCTGTTGTGACTTGGTGCTATATAAATGAACTGAATTAAATTGAACTAAAGCCTACACTCGAGAAAGAGAAGTCCTGACCAACGAGAAAGCTCCTTCACACATGTTTCTGTCTGTAGTCGCATATTTCAAATACTGTACCGGTAATCTGATTGGTTAACTATATTTTCATGATTTGATTAACAGGGAATGAGAAAGTACCTAAAATCAGCATTGAACACACACACACATACACACACACGCACACACACATGTATATGTACTATACAGTAGTCCCTCGTTTATTGCAGGTGTTTGGAACCACGCCCCACCCACAATAAGTGAAAAAGTGTGAAGTGGGGAGACAGTAGTTCAGTTCAAGTTCAGTACAGTATACAGTACTTTGTCATGCCATGTGCCAGGCTGCAATCTTACTCCTCATCTGTTACTCCCAATCTCCCTCCTTAAATAAGCAATTTAAATTTAAATACTGTAACATTTTAAATAAATAATCCATGGATTGTTTATTTAAAATGTTACAGAATTTAAATTGTAGAGAAGAGAAGTGCAGCAGGACATTAAAGTGATTTCACACAGCTTCAGCTCTGCAGCACGGAGCAGAAATGTACTTCTTGATCAATTACACTTCAACAACTGAACATAAAAGTTCTGAAATAATTTAAAATAACTTTTAACACTTTTATATTTTGTGATTATGACGATTTTACGATGTGACATTCTTTGAATTTTAAGTTGGAATACAAAAGTCGATCGGTGCATCTGGACAGCAAAGGGTTAACCCTTTATAAAGCTGCAGCAGGATAAATGTGTGTGGCAGAGGAGATCAGCTGATCAGCTGCATGACGAAGCTTCTCTTCCACTTGTAGGCTTCACACATGGTGCAAATTCATTTAAAATAATGTGTTTGAAATAAACAATCCATGGCTCATCCATCAATCAGCCAATTGTGTCATGTCCAGTCTTACTTTGAAAATCCGCAGTATAGCAAACCCGCGGTAAATAAACCGCAAAGTAGCGAGGGGTTACTGTATTATGTATCCATATATTTATTTTGATAATGTTCTTGTATGTTCTGCTTTCTGTGATGCACTTCCTGTATGTCTGTTTATTTTCCCCCAGTCATTGATGCTTACAGAGAGAGCATACGTCTACAACATGCTCATCAACCTCATGCAAAGCAGAGAAGCTGGTAAGAGACTGGCTTTTTGTGATACACAGCACTTTGATTAAACAGTGTCTGCAGGTATTATCATTCAAAGAGACGTTTCTGTCCCTTTCCTAAAGCTGCCAAACCGACTTCAGAGAAAGATGAAAGAAATAAAACTAAACTCATTATGTCTTGCATGAATACTCTCTATGAAATCTGTTGTTCATTGTTTTTTAACATTAAAAGTCTTCAATAACTTCAATAACACCTGCCTCCACCCTCATTTGCCCCACTCTGGGCCCCTGAGCAAGGCCCTCAACCCCCACCATCTGCTCCCTAAACAGGTCTTTCTTGAAAATGAGTTCTCGTGGCTCAATGACACTACCTGTACAAATAAAGGGTAAATGAAAAAAAAAACGTATTGATATTTTTTACATGTTAAAGGAAAACACTAAACGCTTAAAGAGATTTTTTATAGTCCTTTTCATAACATCCTGAACATTTAAACACTATAGTTACTGTGGAGGCCTTTCTGAGTTGTTTCTTTGTGAAAAAATAATACTGTAATGCACTGTAAGTATCCAACTTTAAACGATAAAGCATTTGTAAGCCTCATAAATTATTAAATTGAACATCGAAGTTTCAGAATAGAAATTAGTCCAGTTTGTTGAATGTTTGTTTGTAAATCTTTCAAGTTCTTTTACAAAAATAAATGCAGAGGCATTTGTTTTATCGTAATTGTTGGTAGTAAATTTTTACATCTAACTTCCATCCATCCATCCATCTTCTTCCGCTTATCCGGGGTCGGGTCGCGGGGGTAGCAGCCTAAGTAGGGAGGCCCAGACTTCCCTCTCCCCAGCCACTTGGAGCAGCTCCTCCGGGGGAATCCCAAGGCGTTCCCAGGCCAGCCGAGAAACATAGTCCCTCCAGCGCGTCCTGGGTCTTCCTCTGGGTCTCCTCCCGGTGGGACATGCCCGGAACACCTCACCAGGGAGGCGTCCAGGAGGCATCCTAACCAGATGCCCGAGCCACCTCAACTGGCTCCTCTCGATGTGGAGAAGCAGCGGCTCTACTCCGAGTCCCTCCCGGATGACTGAGCTTCTCACCCTATCTCTAAGGGAGAGTCCAGCCACCCTGCGGAGAAAACTCATTTCAGCCGCTTGTATCCGAGATCTTGTTCTTTCGGTCATAACCCAAAGCTCATGACCATAGATGAGGGTGGGAACGTAGATCGATCGGTAAATTGAGAGCTTTGCCTTTTGACTCAGCTCTCTCTTCACCACGACAGACCGGTACAGCGCCCGCTTCACTGCGGACGCTGCACCTATCCGCCTATCGATCTCACGCTCCAGTTTTCCCTCATTCGTGAACAAGATCCCGAGATACTTAAACTCCTCCACTTGGGGCAGGACCTCCTCCCCGACCCGGAGAGGGCATGCTACCCTTTTCCGGCTCAAGACCATGGCCTCGGATTTGGAGGAACTGATCCTCATCCCGGCCGCATCACACTCGGCTGCAAACCGCTCCAGTGAAAGTTGTAAATCACGAACTGATGAAGCCAATAGGACCACATCATCTGCAAAAAACAGAGAAGCGATTCTAAGGTCACCAAAACGGATCCTCTCAACACCTTGGCTGCGCCTAGAAATTCTGTCCATAAAAGTTATGAACAGAATCGGTGACAAAGGGCAACCTTGGCGGAGTCCAACTCTCACCGGAAACGAGCCTGACTTACTGCCGGCAATGCGGACCAAGCTCTGACACCGGTCGTACAGGGACCTAACAGCCCTTATCAAAGGGCCTGGTACCCCATACTCCCGGAGTACCCCCCACAGAACCCCCCGAGGGACGCGGTCGAATGCCTTCTCCAAGTCCACAAAGCACATGTAAACTGGTTGGGCAAACTCCCACGCACCCTCCAGGACCCTGCTGAGGGTGTAGAGCTGGTCCAGTGTTCCACGACCAGGACGAAAACCACACTGCTCCTCCTGAATCCGAGGTTCGACTATCCGACGGACCCTCCTCTCCAGAACCCCTGAATAGACCTTACCAGGGAGGCTTAAGAGTGTGATCCCCCTATAGTTGGAACACACCCTACGGTCCCCCTTTTTAAATAGGGGAACCACCACCCCAGTCTGCCAATCCAAGGGAACTGCCCCCGATGTCCACGCGATATTGCAGAGTCGCGTAAGCCAACACAACCCTACAACATCCAGAGCCCTAAGGAACTCCGGGCGAATCTCATCCACCCCCGGAGCCTTGCCACCGCGGAGCTTTTTAACCACCTCGGCGACCTCAGCACCAGAGATCGGAGAACCCGACCCAAAGTCCCCAGGCTCTGCTTCCTCAGTGGAAGACGTGCCAGTAGGATTGAGGAGGTCTTCGAAGTATTCCGCCCACCGACTCACAACATCCCGAGTTGAGGTCAGCAGCACGCCACCTCCACCATAAATGGTGTTGGTCTCGTACCTCTTTCCCCCCCTGAGACGCCGGATGGTGGACCAGAATCGCCTCGAAGCCGTACGGAAGTCATTCTCCATGGCCTCTCCGAACTCCTCCCACGCCCGAGTTTTTGCCTCAGCAACCACCCGAGCCGCATGCCGCTTGGACTGCCGGTACCTATCAGCTGCTTCCGGGGTCCCACAAGCCAAAAAGGCCCAATAGGACTCCTTCTTCAGCCTGACAGCATCCCTCACTGCCGGTGTCCACCACCGGGTTCGAGGGTTGCCACCTCGACAGGCACCAACAACCTTGCGGCCACAGCTCCGATAAGCTGCCTCGACAATAGAGGCGCGGAACACGGCCCACTCGGACTCCATGTCCCCCGCCTCCCTCGGAACGTGTTCAAAGCTCTCCCGGAGGTGGGAGTTAAAGCTCCGTCTTACGGGAGACTCTGCCAGACGTTCCCAGCAGACCCTCACAATACGTTTGGGTCTGCCAGGTCTGACCGGCATCCTCCCCCACCATCGGAGCCAACTCACCACCAGGTAGTGGTCAGTAGACAGCTCCGCCCCTCTCCTCACCCGAGTGTCCAAGACATGCGGCCGCAGATCAGATGAGACGACAACAAAGTCGATCATCGAACTGCGACCTAGGGTGTCCTGGTGCCAAGAGCACATATGGACACCCTTATGCTTAAACATGGTGTTCGTTATGGACAATCCATGACGAGCACAGAAGTCCAATAACAGAACACCACTCTGGTTCAGATCAGGGGGGCCGTTCCTCCCAACCACACCCCTCCAGGTCTCACTGTCATTGCCCACGTGAGCGTTGAAGTCCCCCAGTAGAACAAGGGAGTCCCCAGGAGGCGCACTCTCCAATACCCCCTCCAAGGACTCCAAAAAGGGTGGGTAGTCTGAGCTGCCGTTTGGTGCATAGGCACAAACAACAGTCAGAGCCCGTCCCCCCACACGTAGGCGAAGGGAGGCTACCCTCTCGTTCACCGGGGTGAACCCCAACGTACAGGCACCAAGATGGGGGGCAACCAGTATGCCCACTCCTGCTCGGCGCCTCTCACCAGGGGCAACTCCAGAGTGGAAGAGTGTCCAACCCCTCTCAAGGAAACTGGTTCCAGAGCCAGAGCCATGCGTTGAGGTGAGTCCGACTATTTCTAGTCGGAACCTCTCAACCTCACACACTAGCTCAGGCTCCTTCCCCACCAGAGAGGTGACATTCCATGTCCCAATGGCCAGCTTCTGTAGCCGAGGATCAGACCGCCAGGGTCCCCGCCCTCGGCCGCCACCCATCTCACATTGCACCCGACCCCTTTGGCCCCTCCCACAGGTGGTGAGCCCATGGGAAGGGGGACCCACGTCTCCTCTTCGGGCTGTGCCCGGCCGGGCTCCATGGGTAAAAGCCCGGCCACCAGGCGCTCGCCAGCGTGCCCCACCTCCGGGCCTGGCTCCAGAGTGGGGCCCCGGTGACCCGCGTCCGGGCAAGGGAAATCATCTAACTTGTGTTATTTAAATGACTTGCCACATCTTTGTACAATGGTTTGTGTCAGAGTGCTCTGTGTACAAAACTTCACTTGTTTTTTGCCTGAATATGTATCTGCTTTTCCACAGAGCTGAAGAGTTTAGGAGCAGACTTTGTTTTTGGTTTTGTTCAATCAATGGATGGAGAGAGGGATCCTCGCAACCTCCTGTTAGCCTTCCACATAGCCAGTAAGATCATTCTGCAAGGATATGATTTAGGTGAGGACCCCCCCCCCCACACACACACACACACACACACACCTGTTTCTCTCTGAGGTGGTTATGTAACTTGTTCTGCCTCTTGTTTTTCTGTCTGCTGTCTCAGGTACCTTCACAGAGGAGCTGTTTGAAGTGACGTCCTGCTATTACCCCATAGACTTCACCCCTGTAAGTCCCTGTTGATTGAGCTGGTTGGACTCTATCTGACCACAGCTTGGAAACAGAACAAAACTACGTTGTCATGATGTAAGATCCTACAGGGTACACAAGGTCCCCCTGCTCACACCAGTACATGTCCAGGCCCGTTTGAGGTTCACCAGTGACAATCTGGATGATCCAGAGGAGGCATAGGAGAAGGACATGTGGTCAGATGAGACCAAAATAGAGCTTGCTGGTATCAACTCAACATGTTTGATGGAAGAAGAAGGATAAGTACAACAACCCCAAGAACACTGTCCCAACTGTGAAGTATGGGGGTGGAAACATCATACTTTGGGGTTGTTTTTCTGTAAAGCGGACAGGACGACTGCACCATATTGAATGGAGGATGGATGGTGTCATGTATCTTGGGATTTGGGCCAACAACCTCCTTTCCTCAGTAAGAGCATTGAAGATGGACTCATGGCTGAGTCTTCCAGCAACCATGACCCGAAACACAGCCAGGGCAACTAAGGAGTGGTTCCATAAGAAGCATTTCAAGGTCCTGGAGGGGCCTAGCCAGTCTCCAGACCTGAACCCAATAGAAACTCTTTGGAGGGAGCTGAAACTTATGTTGTCTAGCAAAAGGCATGAGCTCCTTTCTCCACTCTTATAGGTCAATTTATGCTCCTCCTTCTTTTGGAAACAAGTATTGACTCTAACCATTTCGATTCTCTTGGCAAAATCCACCACCATCTGTCCTTCCTGGTTTCTTTCCTTGACACCAAACCTACCCATCACTTCCTCATCCTCTCTGTTTCCTTCACCAACATGTCCATTCAGGTCTGCTCCAATCATCACAAACTCCTCCCTGGGAATACTCTCTATCACTTCATCCAGATCTTTCCAACAGTTCTCTGTCATATCCAACCAGTGGAGCATAACCACTGACAACATTTATTTTTATTTATTTTGATCTATTTTTATTTATTTTACATTTTGACGGCATCTACGACCCGTTTCTTCAGATCCGCTGTGGGACGGCCCTTTACAAGAGATCCTTCCTGCCTACAGTATCTAGAACATCTCTTAACGAAACGAGGATAACGAGTTATAACAACATTTAATTTCCCTTTGGGATTAATAAAGTATTTTTGGAATTGAATTGAAATGAATTGGCATCAGACCTTCTACTTCTACCTTCAGACACATCAACCTACTACATCTGACATTCTTTTCATCTCTACTACATTCTTTGCCAACTCCTCCTTCAGGACCACCCCTACTCCATTTATCTTTCTATCAACACTAGAGTTGCATTCGGGCCCAAAAAAATCCGACCCGACCAAGCCCCAGCTTGTAGCCATCATTTCCAAACCCTACCCAACCCAACAAAACAACCCGACCCCCCGACATTTTTAATTAAGATTTGACTGCTTATACAGCAGACCCCCTACTTACGTCCGAGTTAGGGAGATAAGAACTGTTCGCAGCTCGATTCTGTCGTAGCTAGGGGGTGAAATTAGCGTCCCGTTCGTAGGTCCTTATTCCGTTCGTAGGATGCGGAAATACCGCTAACGAGCGCCGCGCACACATTTAATCATGTACAGTAGTGTACTGTAATGTTAAACATTGCTATTCACATTTACAGAATAAATAAAAATATAATTTCTTACTTTGAGATGGTCAAAGCCGACATCTTAGGTTGCCATGCGTTGATTGTTGTCGGGCCGAGCAGCGCCGCGGCCGGCGAGCGACCCACGGCAGCTGCTCGAGGCCTGTTAGCTTCTGCTAGCCAGGCCATGAGCTGGTGTTGGAGCGGCGGTGCGGCGATCGGCGATCAATCTGCAGCTGCTGCTCCAGCCTGAGACGTCCACAGAGCTCACAGAGACGTTTCCAGCTCGTAATTAATCCATATGAAGCCATCCTGGTCACCAGTCTTCAAAGGCCGGCTCCCTGTGTAGCCGAAACTGACCTAAGATGGCGTCCGGTGTTCTGCTGTAACTAGTGACCCTGTAAACTGGAGACTTTCAAAGCAGCCGTGACTGACCTAATGGCCTCCGGTGTTCTGCCTTAACTTGTGACCGTGAAAACTGGAGACCTTCTTCCTGTTATGACCGGAAGTTGCACATTTATTGCGCAATCATGACAAAAATGATCAGAAATGATCATTTTTATCATAATTATTATTTATAAAGCCTTTAAAACAACCACAGCTGCAACAAAGTGATGTACACATGAAATTAAGAACATTTGAACACAAAAAAAATAAAAATAATTTTTAATACAGTAATGTCATATTTTTATTAAATATGATACGTTCGTAGGTCCCGTTGTTCGTAGGTCGATGGAGTCGTAGGTAGGGGGTCACCTGTACTGTATAGTTATTAACGGTCGGCGGACGCACGCGGTTAAGGAGGCAAAAGATTGGAGGTGAGGGGGTGTTTGTCCTTTCATGGCAGTCAAAGCTCATAAAATCCCTGCTTCTGCTGCATTCTGCATTATTCAGACACTGACCCCGCTCTGACATGTTGGATATTTTGTGATCACACCTGTGTGGGTCACGTGGCCGATCAGTGCAGCGGCTGAATGAACGTCCATTTGGGCTGACGGATCGCTGGTAGTAGTCCACCTGAAGCTTAACTGAACTTTATTTTACCTCTTTCAAGGCCGGTCAGCGTGCGGTCAAATGGCCGCGTGTGGCTGGTGATGGTATGGCAAACCATGTTGCCATATAATTGGACCGTCAGCCGCGCGCGTTCACAATCAAAAGCCTGACCCAACCCACACATTAAGCACATTTTTATGGCCCGGACTGGCCCTAATCCGGGCGGGGCCGGGCTAGAAATGACAGCACTAATCCACACCATGGTAAAACAGTTTGAACCCTGCTCCAATACTGCGAGCCTTGCTGCCCTTCCACTTGGTCTCTTGAACACATAAAACATCTACCTTTCTTCTCTGCATCATGTCAGCCAGCTCTCTACCTTTGCCTGTCATTGTCCCCACATTTAGAGTTGCAACCCTCAGTCCTATATTCTTAACTTTCCTCTTCTCCCTCTGTCTCCTGACACATTTCTCTCCTCGTGGTCTTCGACTAACAGTAGCACAATTTCCACTGGCACCCTGTTTGTCAACAGCACCGCTGGCGGTCGTTGATAACCTGGTTCTCAACCGATCCAGTATGCTGTTGCTAGATGAACTTGCATATTAGTTTTGTTAAAAGTGTTTTCCACAAGATGCCCCTCCTGACACAACCCTCACCATTTACCGGGGCTTGGGATTCAAGAATAATGAACCAGCCACAAGAGATACACTGGCTTGTGCTCTCTTGTGGCTGGTTTATTATTCTTGAATACACACTTGCTTATTTATTTGCTTATTCACTTTTACTCACTTTTAATTTAAAACTGCAGATTGTGTTGCATTTTTTATGATATGTTGTCAAATGTGTTTATGGGTTTGTGTGTTTTGATATGTTTTTTGTTTTGTCTTCGTTTTACTCTTCTTTTGACCACCATCTCTTCTCTCCAGCCTCCCAATGATCCCCACGGTATCACCAAAGAGGAATTAATTCTGGCACTGAGGGCCGTCCTCACAGGAACTCCTAAATTTGCAGAGGTAAGGCAACATTTTTGACTACCACCAAAAGGCAAAGGGAGATTACCATACGTTATGTGTATCTGTGTGATTGCATCATGTCTATTGGCAACAAAACATGAACCAGAACACAGATTACAGTATGTTGAAACTCTCAAAGCAGACAGTGAATGTACATCCATTATTCAAGGAGGGCAGCCTGCCCTGTCAACAGAACTGAATGCCCCGCCTAACAAATCCCGCACCCCGCACGCAGCTCTGCTACAATCTCAGACACCTGTGATTATTAGTTTGCCAGGTGAGGCCAATTAAAGGAAAACTACTTCAGATGGATGTCCCACGTTGTTGAGCAGGCTACAGGTTTTAAACAATATGGGAAAGAAAAAGGATCTCTGTGGCCGAAAAGTGTTGAAAAGCATTGCTTTGGACAATGTATGGAAACAGTTTCTAAGCTCAATCATCCCGGTAGATAACAACAAAAAAAGGTTAGATTGTGTCATTTGGACCAGTTTCTTTAAGTGAGAAACGTTTTATCCCCCATCCAGAGGACTTCCTCATTCTACGGGCTGCCAAACCAGATCTGTCATCATCATCATCAGCTTTATTTATAAAGCGCTTTAACAGCAGCCACAGCTGAAACAAAGTGCTGAACATCAGTTAAAAACAATATACTGTAAAAGAAAGCATAAAACAGAGCTACAAAGCCAAGCACACAGTGAACTAAAAACTCAATTTAAAACACAATAAAACAACGAGTTAAACAGATAAAATCAATACCAATGAAAATTTAGTAAAATCAAGTCTCAGTTGGGTTGAAGAAGTAGAAATGAGTTTTCAGATGGGTTTTAAAAATGGACAGTGAAGGGGCTGGTCAAATGTGAAAAGGCTGAGTGTTCCATAACTTAGGGGCACTAACAGAGAAGGTCCTGTCTCCCATAGGTAGTCTTCACTGCTGTGTATCAAGCCATTCTCCTGTTGGAATCTCAAAAGTAGACTTTTAACACACGCAAAACAATCAATCATCATGTACAACAATCAAATGTTTTAGGCCAGATGGCCGACTTGCTACTCCCAGAAACAGCCTGAGGACAACAAGGCCAAAGTGGTTCAGAAAAAGTGTTGTAGGCTCAATCATCCAGGTAGATGACATGATTTAACCTTTTTTGTTATCATCTACCTGGATGATTGAGCTGACAACACATATTTTTGTTGTTGTTGTAGCTAACCAGGAAATCTCAAGGTGGACTTTCAATGGTTTGAGTATTCTCCTATGAATCAAGTGGAATGGATTTGTTCATGTAGCAATAGAAACAGCACTGGTTGAACTAATATTTCATGGTCAATGGTGTGTGTGTGTGTGTGTGTGTGTGTGTAGGGTGGGTGGGGGTCCAAATGAAAATGTATTTAAATGTGAGTGGGACACGTCCTCTTCACTTATAATTAACACGACGCCTATGATGAGCAGGTAGAGTTTCGTAGTAGTTTTCATGGAGTTAAAGAGTTTCTGTTTCATTTTTCAGTTTCTGTTGCCACTCCTCATTGAGAAGATGGACTCAGACATTCAGAGTGCTAAGCTGGACTCGATGCAGACTCTGGTGAGAAACTCCTCCTATAAAACCCAAACAAATTGTTTTGCTACTGCAGAAAGTCTCTAAAAGTAAATATCAATAATAATGTCTCTGCTCTTTGTGTCTCTTGTATTTCAGGCTGCTTGTATGTCACAGTATGAAGAGAAGGATTTAAAAGAGTTCCTCGAGGGACTATGGATGTCATTAAAAAGAGAGGTTTGTTCGAAATATGCAACAAAATGGAGTTTTTAATCACCTGCTAGTGTCAACCTGATTCAAGATATCCACCAAGGCTAAGCTATCTAAAAACACTAAAGTAACACTGCTTCAGTCAGTTTTATACATGTTTAGTTAAAATGGAATTTGAAGTTTTGTTTGTTACCAGGCCAGTCTGGACCCCATTATGTGTTTTTGGAATTCACACTCCACACCAGTTAGTGTAATGATCGGACAGTGAACATGGATACTCGTTGCCTCACTGCAGGTGTTTCAGACCTCCAGTGAGAAGATGGAGTCTGCAGCGCTCGGTGCCGTCACTGCACTCACTTCCTGTCTGTCTCGATCAGTCCTCCACTCTGACGCTGAAGACACCCTCAGCACCTTCCTGGATCTTATTCTCAGAGGTGAACTGGAACTTCAGTACACACGTGTGATCAAAACCTGAAAAACATTATGCATATTACACCACATCTATTAATAAATAACACGTATGAAAATTAGCAAGGGAAATGAAGTTGTTGGTATTAATGTTTTATATCTTTAACCAGAGTAATTAAAACATGTATGTACTGTATATACTTTTTATTTTGTATTTTATATTTAAACATTGTTGTCACCTACCACCAAAAGCTAAAAGGCAATAACAATGTTTTTGCAAATTTCTTTGCGTGTTTGTTAGCAAAATATCTCAAAACCCACTAGACAGTTTTTATGAAACCCTTAAAGTAGTTACTAAATTTATATCTACTGTTGATTAATTGAAGATGGTAGCTACAGCTAATAATTCTTAGCCAACACGGTATAGCTATAAGTGGAGCGGTTAAACTGATATCAAGCTATTTGTAAGTTTTGATCAAAATGGCTGCACCTCTGTCATTTCTCTGAATTAGAGTCAGCCTCTAACATGAAAAGGAGTGGGTGATGTGCAGTCCTTCAAAGAAAGCTGGACCTATAATTTGATCATGTTTTCAATACAAATGTCAAATATAGCTTTTATCTTTGGTTCTGATGATCTACCTGTTAGTGGATGTTAGAAACTTGCTGTAAAACGTGTCACTGTGGAGAAGGGACTGTAGAGACCAGCATGGAAACCTTGTGTGTCATTGTTGCAGACTGTAAGCATCATCTGTTTGAGCCTGACCTGAAGCTCGTATGGCCCAGTGCCAAGCTGCTCCTGGCCGCCTGCAGCGCCTCACACAGGGCTAGTTATGTCATAACAGCCGCCATCATGCCGTCTTTGATCGAGCAGTTTGACAGCAGAACACAGGTAAGACCCATGACTGACAGACAGCATTCTGTTTTCCTGGACAGTGGACCCCAAGTCCTTGAAGTCCTGCACCTTTGTGACCTCTGACCCTTGTAGCCTCACTGTTCCACCTCCTCCCTCTCATTCACACACATGTACTCTGTCTTACTACGACTGACTTTCATTTCTCTTCTTTCAAGTGCATACCTCCACTAGAGCACGACTGATATAGAAACTTTGGCTATTGCCGATAACGATATTGGGAGGGGAAGGTGTTTGCCAATAGCTGAAATAATGGCTGAAAATATTTGAACTTTGTCCACCCCCAAGAATCTAAGTAAACAGCGAGGGGAGCGGGACTTGTTTATTTAGCGAGGCTGTTCGCAACCATGAAGTTAAGGAAATCAGAGACACACTTTGTGGGGTGGGCGATATGGCTCAAATATTATAATGTGATATTTCAGAGCATTCTGACGATAACTATAAATTTCATGATATAACAAAAAAAAGAAAGAAATCATAGTTGTTCATTTGACACAATTAAATGGACTGTACTTATATAGCGCCTTTCTATCTGATCAAGATACTCAAAGCTCTTTACAACACAATCTGTGCCCTCATTTACCCATTCATACAGCACTCTACTAGATCTCTACAACGCTAATTGAACAAATCATTCTAAAGAGACTAATCAGAGCTTTATCACATTCATACACTGATGGGACACACATCGGAGGCAACAAGGGGTTCAGTGTCTTGCCCAGGGACACTTCAGCATGTGACTGCTGGTGAATTCGAACTCCCCAACTCTTGCATTGGAGAACGTCTGCTCTAACCTCTCAGCCACAGCCGCCTCTTAACATGTTGCTTTGCAGTATTATAGAAAAACTAAAAAGAACAAGCGTTAATTTTACTGAAATTACTTTATTTATAAAGTTTTCAGTCTCAAAGTATAAAAAATAAGAAAATAAAAATGATCCTTCTGTTAAGATTGAAAAAGTCTGCACAAAATATAGATCAACAAAAACCACCACAAAAACTAAAGTGCAGGTGAAGTTTCACAAAATAACTAAATAAAATGAAGCTTAGAATCTGTTGGGCATAAATGTAACAAACAAAATATATGCTGCCTTTAAATGAGCTATAACTTCCAGAACTTGACAAGGTGTCAAGAAATACAACCTCAGTTGTACAGATAGTGTAAAAAGCAACAGTGAAATCACCCAACATCATTCAGGGTCACCTTGAAGGTCAAAGTGGGTGACTTTCTGATGACATCATTTGTTACATTTTGATTTGTAACGAGCAAAGGGGTTTAAGCCCCAAAGTTTCTAAGAGAAGTTCCAGAGACAAAACTTGAACTCTGGCACCAGTCACATCAGTTATGTTTTTATTATTAGAGTAAAAGGCTTCCAACATATTTATTCATGTCTGTAATCATATTTTTAATATTCTACTGACACTGATTGAATCTTTTTGTCTCGTTGAACAGTGTTCTCACAAACGGACGTTGTTGGAAGTGGTGCAACAGTTCATCCAATCAGTACAAACAAGTCAGTCTTTAGATGTTGGTAAGTTCATTCATCACTTCTCTCATTCACTGCATCTAACTGGGTTTATCCTACATAGTGGGTTCCAGTTCTATACCAGAACTGAAGCTAGTTCTGAGCAGGTTTTATGAAAAAAAAAATTAAACCTGATAATTTTTAATGTAAAATAATCTTTAGATATACCTCCGCAACTGAATAACTTTGGGAATCAAACCAATTTAAGATGGCCACCACTGCTAATTGATTTTGGCAAACACAAAAATGACTGTAACTCTGCCAATATTGCAGATATTGAGCTGAAGCGTCGTGTGGTACTTACCGTATTTCCCGCCGTAAACGTTGCACCGCCCTATACGTAGCATCAGTCCAAATATGTCTAATAAAGTGGAAAAATTCATAAATATGTTGCTTCACCATATACGTCACATCTATTATGCATCACCACTGATGCGTTGCGTTTGTTACACGTCACTGCTGACGACCCAGAAATGTGGAACGTGTTGTGCCAAAAACTGATGGGCTGCTAAATAGCAGTTGCGGGAGCGTGCACGGGAGGACTTTAACAAGAATTCAACAAGATTAACACTTAAAAACAATTAAATGTTTGCTCGAATTTTTAGTAAAGGTGTGTCTAACCCTGACCCTAACTTTTGCTTAGTAAATGTACTTTGACGGTCAAATCAGCTGCATTTCAAAAGCCAATACTGTATGTGGAAGTAGGAACACGCAGAGGGACGAGTCGCTGTGAATTTCTTTGAAATTTAACAAGAAAAGCACCTAAAAACAATATTTGTTTGCTCGACTTTATAGTAAAGATGTGTGTCAGTCTAACGTTTGCTTAATAAAAGGACTATAACGGTCAAATCAGCTGTATTTCAGAAGTACAGGGTACATGTATTTGCTGCTTCAGTGCTCCCAGGAGCACGCAGACAGGGAGGGGAAAAAAGGAGGAGGAATGCTGCACGTTTCTTCGAAATTTAACAAGAAAAGCACCTAAAACAATTATTGGTTTTTCATTCATTCAACCTTTATTTATACAGGCTAGCCTCGTTGAGTCACGGGGACTCATTTACAAGAGGGACCTGTCTCACTCACACCAAACAACCATCCACTCTCACACTCACACCTAGGGTCAATTTAGAGTCACCAATCAGCCTAACAAGCATGTTTTTTGGTCTGTGGGAGGAAACCGGAGTACCCGGAGGAAACCCACGCATGCACGGGGTTTGCTCTAAATTATAGCATAGGTGTGTCTCAGTTGAACTTTTACTTAATAAATGCACTTTAATGGTCAATTTAGCTGCATTTGCTGGGACGGTGCAGCGAAATGAAGCTGGTTTGATGGTTGCTCCAAGCAGCGAGCTGGACGAGAGTGGCAGGCTTTGGCAAGCTGATTGAGTCATTAATAGCTGGTGAAGATTCTCAGTCATCCAGGACATGGTAAATTCAAAAAAGTTCAAGACAAAAACAATAAAGTATAAAGTATAATAAATAAAGTCCAGTTGTTTTTGTCTTGAACTTTTTTGAATTTGTCATTATAGCCACTTTTCCCTATTACATGACACAACAGCATGCTATACTACTCTGCTACCATCTAGTGGCTGAAAATGGTAATGTTCAATTTTTTTCAGTCAAAATGAATAAAAACGGTCATATCTCAGCTAAAAATTGGGGAAAATCCATAAATAATCACTTCGATCTATAAGTCGCAGGGCATGCAAATTATGCAAACAAACTGACTTATACAGCGAAAAATACAGTAGCTGAGAGTCATTCCCAACACATACTTTAAGGGTTAACAATGCCTCCTCCTCGTTCAGCCACTGAGCGACCCATGTCGCCTCATGTTTGGCTCCTGGATCTGAAGAGTCTGCAGGGCTGGAGGGTCTTCTTTTGTCTCCTGAGGAACACTGTCAGAAAGTTAAAGGTGTTAGTTATCCATCTACCCTGATCATAAACTACCGTGGTGCTTGAAAGTTGTGAAGTCTTTATAAATATTTCTGCAAAAATCTGACCTAAAACATCATCAGATTTTCACACGTCCTTAAAGTAACTCAAGAGAACCCAGTTAAACAAACGAGACAAACATATTATACTTGGTAATTTATTTATTGAGGAAAATGATCCAATATTACGGTACATATTTTTATTATACTGAGCTGCCGCATAATGTTTAACTAGAAGACTTGTTTTATACACTGTCATGTTGTTTTAATTATTAAAAGCACCATTTTGTTTTATCCAGCCTGATGTTTGATCGCAGCCTTTTCTGCTGTTTGTGCTTTGCTGGTTTTAGAGGAGAGTGTGTTTTCAGAGTACAGAGCAGCTCTGTGCAGCATGGTGTTCTCAGCTCTCTGTGAGAGTAACTCCAGTCTGTGCATCACTGCTGCTTCAGTGCTCACCTCACTGGCACAGCAAACAGGTGAGGAGCAAAACAACCTGCACGTTCAGCTGCTTGTCCCAGATGTTGTTAACAGCAGTCCTCTCCTCGTTTAGGTCTGTTGGTGGATCCTGATGTCCACCTGGCTGTAGATCATCTGACCAGACAGCTGCTGACAGAGCAGGACGAGAAAGTCAGGTCAGCTCCTGTTACAGTTTTCATCATCACCCACCACAGAATAATAATTTTATCTGTGTGTTATTGCTCATTAAACAGGTTATATTGTGCTTGCTCAGGATGGAAGACCGTGACAAAATGAAGATTAAGCACAATCTGCTGCTTCCTTAAACTTTTACTAACTTTTATAATGAACGTGAATGTTTCTGTTCACTGTCCTGAGAACACTTATGTTGTGACAGCGCTTTAGAAATAAACTGAACTGAATTATTGTAACTTTGATTAACTCTGGAATAAACTAAATTTTAGATAGTTGACCGCAAAACTGACTTGGGGAGAAACAAACAAGTAAAACCCTCAAATCTTGACCTTCAGTTTAAAGGAGACCACAGATAGGTTTTTAAAATTTTTATGGTATGTCTTTGGGGTTACCAGACACTGTTCATTCAATTTAATGCACAAAATAATTCTTAGATAATCAATTATACCCTTTTTAATTCTACAACGTATTTATTGTGGGACAGATCAAACGTGTACAAGTTGTCGTGTCATTTTTTATTTTTCCTCTGTAATAAATGTACAACTCCCCTGACGTCTCCCTCCCTCCCCCTGTGCGCACGAGCTGGAGGGAGCGGAGCGGATGTCACTCGCACACACACACACACATACACACACAAACTCACAGTGGGGCTGTCTTGTTATCCGTGTCCCTCGCTCAGCCGCGCACCGGGCCCGGCACACACACACACACATACACACACACGGGTTTGTCAATGAGGTTTAGCGGTACGTAGTCTGTCCTGCTAATGACACATAAACCAACACACACACACACACACAGCAACATGCTGCATCGCTGTTCATTCAAGCCTCCCATCTGAAAACTATCAATTTTAAATCTGCTTAGTGCGCGCTCCATTATCTGGGCCAGGAGGGTCAGAGAGTTAGCTGGCTAGACTCTGTGACATTTTTAGCCATTGTGCTGACATGAAATCAGGAAAAACAACCGTCAACTCTTTTATACTGAAGTGGGTGGAGCCGCACCAGGGGTTGCTAGTTGAGGGCTGGACTCAGGGTTGAGGTGGGTTGTGGCTGCGGTTTGTGACGTCACAAACCGCAGGAAGTGCAAAACGAAGTGTTTCTATCAAAGATAAATAAATCTACTTAGAGTAAATAAACCACTGGGTGCATTTTTTTGGCCTTAGGACTGTTTTTTTATGAAGTAAATACCCAAAGTTGAGTAAAAAAAACATTAAAAAGTGAATTTTGAATATGTGGTCCCCTTTAATTTAGTATTAGGTTAGAAGGATCCACAGCAGATACTTTGAGATCCTGACAGATTTTGCAATATCCTTCTTTGAAAGGTCTTAAAGTTAACCGAGTCTGTTAACAAAATAGCTCCTGAATAATAATCATTGGATTTAGCAGTGGATACGTTTTTGGAGCCAACACAATTCAAGATGTCTGCCACAGCAAACTATATAATAATACATGGATATTATTATGTGAATAAATATTGTGTCCATTTTTGTAAAGCACATAGAAATGTCGACCTTCACAGCTAGACACTTTGTGGTAGAGCTGTCATTTCTAACCTGGGCCCAGGCCAGGCCATAATACTGTGCTGGATGTGTGGGCCGGGTCGGTGTCTGGCTTTTGTTGGGTGTCAGCGGACGCATGCGGCTATGGCAGCATGGCTTGCCATACCATCACCAGCCACACGCGGCCATTTGACCATGCGCTGACCGGCCTTGAAAGAGGTAAAATAAAGTTCAGTTGAGCTTCAGGTGGGACTGTACTGCCAGGCAGCGATCCATCAAAGCCTAAATGGACGTTCATTCAGCCGCTGCACTCAGGGGACGCACGCGGCCAACGACCCAAACAGGTGAGATCACAAAATATCCGACATGACAGAGCAGGGTCCGTGTCTGAATAATGCAGAATGCAGGCAGAAGCAGGGATTTAATGCGCTTTGACGGCCATGAAAGGACAAACACCCCCTCAGCTTCGATCTTCTGCCCTCTTTATTAAGTATAATATAAGCAGTCAAAGCTTACCGGTAATTAAAAATGTCGGGGGGCGGTGTCAGAAACAATGACTACGGGCTGGGTCCGGGTCGCATCGGATTTTTTTGGGCCCGAATGCAACTACTTTGTGGGTCAAAGATCATTCATACTGATTTCAAGGTCACGTGGATAAAGGTCAAAGTCAAAATAGATTAAATTTGATAACCTCAACCTTTGATAATGTAGAAATGTCAAACTTCACAGCTGCACACCTTCCTTGTCAACAAGGATCTTCTTGTTGCTCCTTGTTTGGGCTGCACAATGGACCAGTGGTTAGCACTGTTGCCTCACAGCAAGAAGGTGCTGGGTTTAATCCCATGTTTGGACCTGGGCTCTCTCTGGGTGGAGGTTACATGTTCTCCTCGTGCACGTATGGGTTTTCTCCATGCACTCCAGTCTCCTCCTACAGTCCACAAACGTAGGCCCAGACCTCCCTTCTAAAAGAGATTTGTGACCTCAATGGGATTTGTCTGGTTCAGTCAAATTAAGTAAATAAATTAAAGGCCAAAGGGTCAAAGGTCACTGTCAAATTGGTAAGCCTTAGACATTTCAACAATTCAGTTTGATGCTCATTTTAGCTTTTCCTACTCTTTCAGCTGATTCTGCTTATTTCACTTTTGTTCTGTTTATTACAACCTATTTGTGTTACTTATCACTTCTCTCTTAACATATTAACTTTTCCTTTTTATGCTTCTATCTGTTTATTCCTGCTAATTTAATCTTTACTCTGTATTTTTTACATTTGTTTGCTATTTCCTCTTTTTTTGTGCTCCTTTCAGCTTACATTTTCATTTTCAACTACGTGTATTGGTAAATTCATGTAAACCGTAGCTTGTTCAGCAGCTTTTGTCAAATCAGAGGCCTTTAGTTGTTCACTTGTTTATATGGCCATAAATCCAGTTCTTGATTGTTCTGTTTTGTTTCTGTCTCCAGTTCTGCTATTTTAGAATGTGCCAGGGCCTTAGCAGAGCAGCACCCATTGGCCTTCACCACTAAACTGATCCCGAGGCTGAAGGAGGAGATGTTTTCAGGTGAACATTTGTCAATGCTGCGCAGAAATTAACATTTAGACAAGAAAAACTTCTGTGATTTTTTTTGTTGTTGTTGGATGTACCGTAACTGGGACCTTGTGTACACTGTTTCGTTCCACCACATGTGCCACATGCAATGCGAATGACAATAGAGAACCTTGACCTTGATTTTTTTTGTTTGTTTATTCATTCGTTCATTCTTATGTGCAGTGGTGGGCACGGTTCCACTATTCCACTAATAGCAGAGCTAATTTTCCATGTTGCAGCTTAGTGTTTCACTACTTTTGAAAACCTTTAGCAGAATTAACTCCTGCAAAATTTGAATCCGGTAAATTCAAATCCGTAAATTATTACAAGTTTTTTTAAAGATAGTTCTCCACACTAAAATCATACAGGACAATTATTGAGCATGCATCAGGGCATACAGGACAATAGTGATTTACACAGAGCGATGCTATTCTATGCTATGTGGAGCTAGGCACCACCCAGTGATGTCACCACCCTTGCAGTGCTTTACCACCCCATATCTACCTCAAACAGTCTCTGACTCACAGTGTCAGTTTACAGCCAATAATAGACTTTAAAATTAATGCTAAACGAAACCAGACCAGGAAAATAACATGAAAAGCCCATTTCCACTCGCAGAAACATTGCAAACAAACATGGCAAACAGTCAGAAACATCGTAAACAGTCAGAAACATTGTAAATAGTCAGAAACATTGTAACCAGTCAGAAACATTGTAAACAGTCAGAAACATTGTAAACAGTCAGAAACATCGTAAACATTCAGAAACATTGTAAACAACCAGAAACATCATAAACATTCAGAAACACTGTAAACAGTCAGAAACATTGTAAACAATCAGAAACATCGTAAACATTCAGAAACATTTTAAACAGTCAGAAACATCATAAACAGGCAGAAACATCGTAAACAGGCAGAAACATTTTAAACAGTCAGAAGCATCATATACAGTCAGCAACATTGTAAACAAGCAGCAACATTGTAAACGGGCAGAAATATCAAACAGTCAGAAACATCGGAATCAGTCAGAAACATCGGAATCAGTCAGAAACGGTAAACAGTCAGAAACATTGCAAACAGGCAGAAACATTGCAAACAGGCAGAATAATTGCAAACAGGCAGAAGCACTGTAAACAGTCAGAAGCATTGTAAACGGTCAGAAGCATTGTAAACGGTCAGAAGCATTGTAAACAGTCAGAAGCATTGTAAACAGTCAGAAACATTGTAAACAGTCAGAAACATTGTAAACAGTCAGAAACATAGTAAACAGGCAGAAACATAGTAAGTAGACAGAAACATTGTAAACAGGCAGAAACATCGTAAACAGACAGAAACATAGTAAACAGACAGAAACATTGTAAACAGGCAGAAACATCACAAACAGTCAGAAACATTTTAAACAGTCAGAAACATCACAAACAGGTAGAAATAACGTAAACAGGCAGAAACATAAACAGGCAGAAACATCATAAACAGGCAGAAACATTGTAAATAGGCAGAAACATTGTAAACAGGCAGAAACATTGTAAACATGCAGAAACATTGTAAACAGGCAGAAACATTGTAAACAGGCAGAAACATCGTAAACAGGCAGAAACATTGTAAACAGGCAGAAACATTGCAAACAAACATAGTAAAACTGTCAGAAACATTGTAAACAGGCAGAAACATTGTAAACAGTCAGAAACATTGTAAACAGTCAGAAACATAGTAAACAGGCAGAAACATAGTAAGTAGACAGAAACATTGTAAACAGGCAGAAACATCGTAAACAGACAGAAACATAGTAAACAGACAGAAACATTGTAAACAGGCAGAAACATCACAAACAGTCAGAAACATTTTAAACAGTCAGAAACATCACAAACAGGTAGAAATAACGTAAACAGGCAGAAACATAAACAGGCAGAAACATCATAAACAGGCAGAAACATTGTAAATAGGCAGAAACATTGTAAACAGGCAGAAACATTGTAAACATGCAGAAACATTGTAAACAGGCAGAAACATTGTAAACAGGCAGAAACATCGTAAACAGGCAGAAACATTGTAAACAGGCAGAAACATTGCAAACAAACATAGTAAAACTGTCAGAAACATTGTAAACAGGCAGAAACA
>JBBPBX010006298.1:29490-56393 GCA_038048925.1 Garcialebias charrua
GAAACATTGTAAACAGGCAGAAACATTGTAAACAGCCAGAAGCATCATAAACAGGCAGAAGCATTGTAAACAGGCAGAAACATAGTAAACAGGCAGAAACATAGTAAACAGACAGAAACATTGTAAACAGTCAGAAACATAGTTAACAGTCAGAAACATAGTAAACAGACAGAAACTTTGTAAACAGTCGGAAACATCGTAAACAGTCAGAAACATTGTAAACAGTCAGTAACGTAAACAGACAGAAACATTGTAAACAGGCAGAAACATAGTAAACAGGCAGAAACATAGTAAACAGGCAGAAACATTGTAAACAGGCAGAAACGTTGTAAACAGGCAGAAACATTGTAAACAGGCAGAAACATAGTAAACAGGCAGAAACATGGTAAACAGGCAGAAACACAGTAAACAGACAAAAGCACTGTAAACAGTCAGAAACATTGTAAACAGTCAGAAACATAGTAAACAGGCAGAAACATTGTAAAGAGGCAGAAATACTGTAAACAGGCAGAAGCATTGTAAACAGTCAGAAACGTTGTAAACAGGCAAAAACATGGTAAACAGGCAGAAACATGGTAAATAGGCAGAAACATGGTAAACAGGCAGAAACATAGTAAACAGGCAGAAACATAGTAAACAGGCAAACATTGTAAACAGGCAGAAACATTGTAAACGGGCAGAAACATTGTAAACAAGCAGAAACATAGTAAACAGTCAGAAACATAGTAAACAGTCAGAAACATCGTAAACAGTCAGAAACATCGTAAACAGTCAGAAACATAGTAAACTGACAGAAACATAGTAAACAGGCAGAAACATAATAAACAGGCAGAAACATCCTAAACAGTCAGAAATATACTAAACAGTCAGAAATATACTAAACAGACAGAAACATAGTAAACAGACAGAAACATTGTAAACAGTCAGAAACATTGTAAACAGTCAGAAACATTGCACACATAATTCCTACCCAGCATGCTTTGCAATGCTCACACTGTCTCTGGGATGAGACTCTCTCACACATTTCACACATCTTTACTTTAATACAAACAGATTTATTAAAGAGAGAATATTAATGATGATGCACAACAACTTTGTAGTTAGTTTATAAAAATAGTTAACTACAAAGAGGATCTCCAAAGTGAGTTAATTCATTTTAGTAAATGACACGAGGGAGATGTCTGACAGACATTGAATGCATCACTCTGCTTCAGCACAGCAGAGTTCTGTTCTGCCTCTTTGGTTCTGATGGACCAGATTAATTTCTGAAAGCTCACGTGTGAACAGGACATGGACACTTCATTTGTGATTTATGAACCGTTTTGATTTGTGTTCCAACATGATTATCACATCACAGTCTGTGTCAGTGACAGCTGTTTATGATAAAAGTTAGCGCTTTAGTGTTAGCGTTTGATCTTTTTTTTAGCTGTTTAGCGTTAACTAATCAAAATTTTTAGTAGTAAATTAGTGTTTATCTAAGCTAATTTCTTGATTAGCCATGCCCACCACTGCTTGCATGTTTGTGTGTGTAATAGTATTTATCTGAACTTGCAGTAAGCGTAAATGTAACAATAATGTTCCTCTTTGTTCAAAACACCACAGAAGCTTCTGAGCTACATTCCTGTCCTGCAGTGCGTCAGCAGTGTTTAGCTGCTCTGGCAGCAGTTTCCATCCAACCCAGTGTTGTCCAGGAGAGTGCACCTGTCCTACTAGATGTCCTGAGTTCAGCACATGCAGGTATTCTGTTTGTGTCTTCAGCTGGAGCCATGTCAATAGTCTTAATGCCCCGTCGTGAACACATTCACTTTCAGTGTTTCAGAATAAGAAAACCTTGAAACTCCACTCTTACATTTTCATTTAATCGCCTAAACACAACCTTTTAAACACTGTGATGTCACAAAAAATAAACACTCAAGAACAAAACAATGTGGTTAGATGAACGAATACAGGAAATTATAATGTCACAACAGCTTTAAAATATATGAATACAAAAACATCAAGTATACATTTACCGGTAAACAAGCGCTGATGTCCCCATCACTAACCGTGTTTCCATCTACATGTATTTTCAATACGAATTTTGAGTGAATTTTCAAAAATTCGCAAATATGTAAATAAAAATTTATGCGAAGCAGAAGTGTTTCCATCAACTGACTTGAAGCGCATTTACCAGGCCACGCAAAGCGGCATTATGTCAGACATCAGCGTTACGCATGTCTACAGTAAACAGGAAGTAGCGGTTAAAACAGGACCGACCACACATCTCGTCAAAATGGAGAGAATATTTCAGGAATGTGTTGCTATCGGGCAAGTTGTATTTATTCTGTCATGCCAACTAGTTTTAGCGATGTTACATGTTGTCCGGAGACGAAGTCACGTGACGTGAATGTTCGCTACGGCAGAACTGAGTCGGCAAATCTGTTTCCATCTGTCGTTTTGCGCATCAGCTCTGTTTCGAAGAACCCAAAAACCACCTCAAGCGAGTGTATCAACTTTTGAGCGAATTAGAGGAAGTTAATTTGAATCGTGCTGTTTCCATTCAGCTTTTCTGATGCGATGCTTCAAAATGCGCATCTAGAAACCTTGATGGAAACACGGCTACTGACAGGGTTCAACACTGAATGTAGTTTTGGAGACGAGTGTTTTTCTGGACTGGACCTGAACAGGAGCTCTGAGGTTAGAGAAGGTGGGTCTGTGATCGGAAGGTTGCCGGTTCGACTCCCCGGACAGACGACATCAAGATGTGGGTGGAAATGGTGAAACACCCACACCTGCCTCCACCCTCACCTGCCCCACACTGGGCCCTTGAGCAAGGCTCTCAACCCCCACCACCTGCCCCCAAACAGGTCTCTCTTGAAAATGAGTCCTCGTGACTCACGAGACTACCTGGATAAATAAAGGTTAAATTAAAAACAATAATAATGTTTTTGGTACAAGATATTCAAGTGGGTAGGAGTTGCACCATAAAAAAACTTTTTTTTCACAAGGCTACCCAGCATGCTTTGCAGCTCCCACACTCTCTGGGTCTTTCTCACAGATGCCATATTATTTTCCAGTAGTAAGTGCAGCTCCAGTCGGCTCTCCTCGTATTGGTTCTCCTCGCAGTGGAGGCTGACCAGTATCCCTGCTCTATGGGCGGGATCGTAACGGCTTTTTATTTGTAGAGCACTTTAAACACCCACAGGACCAAAGTGCTGTACACAAAATAAAACAGTCATACAATCAGTCAATAATAACAACAAAGTCAACATCACAGATGGTGTCAAAGGTCAGGGAGAAGAGATGGGATTTAAAACAGACAGGTCTGATGTTCATTGAAGGTCATTCCACAGTTCAGGAGCTGCAGCAGCAAAAGCATGGTCTCCTCTGAGCTTACACTTTGTCTTCTGCACACTCAGGAGCAGCTGATCACATGACCTGAGGGATCAAGGGGTGTGTACAGATGTAGCAGCTCAAATAGATAGAACTGGGCAAGTCCATTAAGAGCTTTAAAAGCAAATACCGCATTCCGGTGTATAAGTCGCACCTTTTTGCATACATTTGCAATATGGGGCCAAGATGGTGTAGAGGCAGGGCTGCTGACTTGGGACCCGAAGGACACAGGTTCAAATCCCGGCCCCGGCCACTACACACCTTGGGGTTTCTGTAGCCGTTTACGCATTGGCCAGCCCTCAATGACCCGGGGCTCCCCTGGGTGGCTCTGGGCCACCCGCGTTCATTACGCATTTGCCGCAAAGCCGCCTTGAAGTGGGTGGGCAGTTCTCTGGAAGTGGGTGGGGTGGTCTCTTCACGTGGGTGGAGTGTTCGTGTTTTAAGAGAGGAGACTCGGCTAAAAAAAAATTGTTAGCTGGATATATATATATTAGTGTTTCTGCGTTTAATTTTTGTTAATAACTGATCACAAATCAGCTTATGTTACAACGTAAATAACACGAAGCGCACACCCATTTCCGCCTTTCAGCGCGACCTGAATGTCATTAAACAATAACTAATATTGTCTAACTGTTGCGCGCAGCCAGGGTTTTAAAATATAACGAATAATCTCTAACTTTTACGTGCAGCTAAAATGTCAGGAGGAGTGATTGCTATATGGGCAAGTTGGACACCTGAAAATTCAGTCTGTTCGGATAGCTCAACGAGTTAATGCGTTATCGTTTTGACCGGGAGAAGTGGGTTCGCTTCCAGCCTGGGACAAAGTTATTTTACTTTTTTTTTCTTTATTCACATTTTCTTTTAAATAAAAAGGAGTTTGTTTGGTTAACAAACTCCTTTTTATTTAAAAGAAAATGTGAATAAAGAGAAAAAAAAAGTAAAATAACTTTGTCCCAGGCTGGAAGCGAACCCACTTCTCCCGGTCAAAACGATAACGCATTAACTCGTTGAGCTATCCGAACAGACTGAATTTTCAGGTGTCCAACTTGCCCATATAGCAATCACTCCTCCTGACATTTTAGCTGCACGTAAAAGTTAGAGATTATTCGTTATATTTTAAAACCCTGGCTGCGCGCAACAGTTAGACAATATTAGTTATTGTTTAATGCTGTTTAATGACATTCAGGTCGCGCTGAAAGGCGGAAATGGGTGTGCGCTTCGTGTTATTTACGTTGTAACATAAGCTGATTTGTGATCAGTTATTAACAAAAATTTAACTCAGAAACACTAATTCAGCTAACAATTGTTTTAGGGGTTTCTCGTTTCTGTAGTTAAATTTGAATGAAATTCAACCCTCGCGCTGAGGTTGTTTGAATGAGTCCCGCCCCTGCTGCAAACAACGAATCAAATGTGAGCTGAAACTAGCCCTGTCGGGCTCGGCCGTTGTTTGAATGAGTCCCGCCCCTGCTGCAAACAACGAATCAAATGAGAGCAGTACATGACGTGAAACTGGGTCCGTACGGGGCTCGGCCCGATAGAACCACGGTGAAGATGGTTCCAGAACAAGGGTGGATCCCGGGCGGAAAAGGTAAATGCGAAGACGCCGAACCCGGGTTAGAAGCTGGGAGAGCCGGGGAGGGCTGGCCAATGCGTAAACGGCTTATGAGTGCACACCTATTTCCCCAGCTCCCCGGGCGCTTTCTATGGCTGCTCACTGCACCACCTGGTGGTGGTTGGGTTAAATGCAGAGATGAATTTTGTCTTGTATGGGACACATACACAGATGACAAAAATGTGACATTTATTTATTTAATTTAATACATTGAAGTGACTAATATACCGTACTTTTTTTTTGTTCCATATTTATAACCCAATTTTTTATTTGAAATGCTCATTCATAGACATGAACCTGTAAATATTACCAATTGCAGCCGCTAAAGAGTCCTCTAGGCTTATATATATGTTGTTCCTCTACCCTGCTAATCNACTCCTTTTTATTTAAAAGAAAATGTGAATAAAGAGAAAAAAAAAGTAAAATAACTTTGTCCCAGGCTGGAAGCGAACCCACTTCTCCCGGTCAAAACGATAACGCATTAACTCGTTGAGCTATCCGAACAGACTGAATTTTCAGGTGTCCAACTTGCCCATATAGCAATCACTCCTCCTGACATTTTAGCTGCACGTAAAAGTTAGAGATTATTCGTTATATTTTAAAACCCTGGCTGCGCGCAACAGTTAGACAATATTAGTTATTGTTTAATGCTGTTTAATGACATTCAGGTCGCGCTGAAAGGCGGAAATGGGTGTGCGCTTCGTGTTATTTACGTTGTAACATAAGCTGATTTGTGATCAGTTATTAACAAAAATTTAACTCAGAAACACTAATTCAGCTAACAATTGTTTTAGGGGTTTCTCGTTTCTGTAGTTAAATTTGAATGAAATTCAACCCTCGCGCTGAGGTTGTTTGAATGAGTCCCGCCCCTGCTGCAAACAACGAATCAAATGAGAGCTGAAACTAGCCCTGTCGGGCTCGGCCCGATAAGAACCACGGTGAAGATGGTTCCAGAACAAGGGTGGATCCCGGGCGGAAAAGGTAAATGCGAAGACGCCGAACCCGGGTTAGAAGCTGGGAGAGCCGGGGAGGGCCGGCCAATGCGTAAGCGGCTTATGAGTGCACACCTATTTCCCCAGCTCCCCGGGCGCTTTCTATGGCTGCTCACTGCACCACCTGGTGGTGGTTGGGTTAAATGCAGAGATGAATTTTGTCTTGTATGGGACACATACACAGATGACAAAAATGTGACATTTATTTATTTAATTTAATACATTGAAGTGACTAATATACCGTACTTTTTTTTTGTTCCATATTTATAACCCAATTTTTTATTTGAAATGCTCATTCATAGACATGAACCTGTAAATATTACCAATTGCAGCCGCTAAAGAGTCCTCTAGGCTTATATATATGTTGTTCCTCTACCCTGCTAATCAATTTTTGGCACAACACCGGCCCACGCTTCCAAGTGGTCAGCGGTGACACATAATAGATGCGACTTATACAGCGAAGTGACTTATTTGTTGTTTTTTTACACTTTATTGGACATTTTTGGACTGATGTGACTTATACACCGACCAGTGCGACTTGTACAGCGGAAAGGACGGTAAAATAATTTAAAAATGAATCCTAGGATGTACGGGCAGCCAGTGCACGGAGGCTCAAACAGGAGGACTGTGGTCAAACTTTTAGTGCCAGTTAAAAGGCGTGCAGCAGCGTTCTGGACCCTCTGAAGCTGAGACATACATGAATTACTGATTCCTGTATAAAGTGCATTAATCCAGCTGAGTGGACACAAAGGTGTGGACTACTGTTTCAAAATGCTGCTTAGACCGAATCGGCTTTACTTTAGCCGCTGCTTCAAATGGAAAACAATGGATTTTACAGATTACCCGGTAATTATTTTTGTGTTCAAGCCACGTGGTCCTTAATCGCCCTACATTTACATAATGGCTTTAATGGCTGGATGTCCGGCCCCTGAGCTGCTGGCTGTCACTAACTGTGGCTCCTGAACAGTTTAGTTGAATAACCCTGCCTTAGCATTTTCCTCCATGTTGCTACTTCTGGTTCCCCAGAAATTTTTGAATAATGTGCAGTGTTTCCTCTAGTTTACTTGCCTTGGCAGGCGCTCATATCTTCTGTGATGGTTGTCGATGGTGGGGGGAGTCGGAGACACGTCTGTGTTGCACACTGTTTCTGAGCGGGGGGATGACTCACAGAGGGAGACGGTCGAAGTGCTACCTTCATAGTTACCGGTATAGCTTTTTTGCTAACGCGTCTGTATCATGCGTCACTAGCTTAGCGCTATGTCAGTGCCTGCACTTGTGGACTGGGAGTAGGGCGCCGATAAGCAGGATGCTCGGTTCTGTTGACATGGCGGGGCGCCCTGCTTTTATAATGGTAGGGGAAACACTCAAGTAGATGCCATTTCCTGCATTCTGGTGTATTTTAATGGATTGTTAAACATCTAATTTTACCTACACAAGTAAACATTTACTATTTTAGAGAGCAACAAGAGGTAGTCTGACCAACAGCTCTCCTTGTGTGAATAGAGCACGCTCTGATTCTCTCACACATCCTATTTTTCATAAATAATCAACATTTCATGAATGACCCACTTAGACTGTAAAACTGATTTGTAGTTTTGTTGTGCTGTTTAATTATATTTTTTGTGTTTTTAATTAAATTGCCCATGACTACCGGTAGTCTTTTAGGGGTGGAGATTTAAGGGTAGAAACAGAAATGCTTACTTGAAGGGGCAGCTCTGGTGTGATATTAGGAAGCCCGTAAGTGGCTGTTATGTTTAAAATTTGTGTTTATGTAATTATTTTCAGATTACACAGATTATCCAATACAGTATAGGTTTTATTGGTTCAAGGCAGTCATATTTGTTCATTTTATTATTAGTAAGCCTGAGCGTTACTGGATCCAAGCTAACTGTTACCAGAACACACCCTGTCAAAAAAAGAGAGTTCCAGGATCCTGTTCCGGCAGGATCCAGCTCAAATTAAGCCCCGCCTTTATCTGACTATAAGTAACATTCTACTGCTTCTAGCCAGTGTTCTTCGAGGGTAACACTAGAATTTTCTCCCCCTTCCTTTTGCTAATTTCAAAGTTTTTGGTCATTTTTTTCAGTGTTACTATTTTACAGTGTTACTTTTTTTAGTGTTACATTTTTGTTCATTTTTTCAGTTAATTTCAGCTCTTCAGTGTTTCTTTCAGTTTTTTTTATCCTAAACTCAGTCATATTTAGACATCTTGAGCAAGAAATTGTTGTAGTAGTAATTTTTAGTGATCCACAACATATAACAAAGGCTAATTGAAAGTTCAAAATGACCATTGACTTTAACATAAGCTATTTTTTAAATACCTCTAAATGTGTTATCCTGTAACAGAAATGCCAAACTGCACAGCTTGACACTTTATGGATCAGTGGTGATCCTTATTTATTTCAAGGCCATTGGGTCAAAGGTCATCCTGTTGTTTAAAGAGTTGACAACCCTTTAACATACAGACTTCACAGCATGGACACCTCATCAGTCAACAATGATCTGTGTTGATTTCTAAGCCACAGGGTCAAATGTCAAGGTCAAATTTCCCCTGTTTTCTTTAGTCATAAAGTTTTCCATAGAAATGTCAAATTGCACAAATTGACACCACATGGGGTCCAGAATGATTGCTATTGATTTCAAGTTCATGGGGTTAAATGTCAAGGTCACAAGTCAGCTATTTTTCTGTTCTTTTCCTTTTTTGGTTAATTGCAGCTTTATGTTGATACAGTATTTGAGTTTTTTTCTGCTCCTTTAGTTTCATTTAGTTTTGTTCTGTTCAGCAGCTCTCTACTTATTTCAGCTTATGTTCATTTCAGCCACATTTAATAATAATACTGTAATAATAATGTCCTTTTTTGTCATCTGTGTATGTTTCCCATACACAGATGACATTCGTCTCTGCATTTAACCCAACCACCACCAGGTGGTGCAGTGAGCAGCCAGAAAGCGTCCGGGGAGCTGGAGAATTAGGTGTGCACTCATAGACACCCCAAGGTGTGTAGTGGCCGGGAATCGGACTTGGGATTCGAAGGACCCAGGTTCGAACCCCGGCCACGGCACACCTTGGGGTGTCTATGAGTGCACATCTATTTTCCCCAGCTCCCCGGACGCTGACTACGGCTGCTTACTGATGGTGTAGTGGCAGGGGAACCGACTTGGGACCCGAAGGACCCAGGTTCAAACCCCAGTCGCGGCATAATTTGTGGTGTGTTTGAGCAGCACACCTCATCCCAACTGCTCCCCGGTGCGCTTTCTATACCTGCCCACTGCCCCACCTGGTGGTGATTGGGTTAAATGCAGAGTCAAATTTCGATTTCTGCTCTAATTAGCTTTTTATTTTTAAATTGTGCCTGTTTTTTTTTCTGCTTTTATTTTCCTGCTTTCAACAAACATCAGTTGTTTGAATTTGCAGTAACAGTTTAGAGAATAAACCTTTTCAGCTTGGTTTCATCTTCTTTAGCTTCTTTACTTTCAGCAAAAATCCTTTAGCAATGAGCGTGCACCCTGCATTTTTACAGGAATTTGAATTTTTCTAACAACACAAACCACATATTGTAAAATTGATATAGTTTACACAGTGGGTAAGCATTATGTGTATACTTCTACTTTGTTTCCTGTTTCTGGTGTATTTTCATGGCAGTGTTACCACACCACTTCATGCCTGACAAAGTTAATACAGGTAGTCCCCGACTTACGAGCGAGTTCCGTCCCTAGGGGGCGCTCGTATGTCAAAAATTCGTAAGTAGGATCACATAGTAAAAAAAAAAAAAATTTTTTTTATTTTTTTTTTTTTTTATAAATGAATACATGTACAGTACTGGACAGTCACCAAGCACTTAGCCTATCCTAACACAGTTTTTAAAGATGAAGGAATAAGTTGAATTGTCTCCCTTTCACATAAAGGGAGCAAGCTCCCTATGGAGCCTGCAGGGAGGAGGGAGACAATTCAACTGACTCCTTCATCTTTAAAAACTGTGTTAGGATAGGCTAAGTGCTTGGTGACTGTACAGTACTGTACATTTATCTATTTATAAATAAAAAACAATAAAAAAAAATATATATATAATATATTTTTTTTTCTTCTTTCGGCTTTTCCCTGCGTTAGGGGTCACCACAGCGATCTAGTCGCACGAAGATTTGGCAGTTGTTTTTACGCCGGATGCCCTTCCTGACACAACCACAGGCCACCGAGCAACCACAGCCCTCTGTGTGGAGTAGAGAGCTGATATCTAGGGTTCCCGGGGGAGCAGATGGTGTGGGTTAAGGGCCTTGCTCAAGGGCCCAGAGTGGGGCAGATGAGGGTGGACCGCTTCACTTATCCCACCCACATCTTTGATGTTATCGGTACCGGGGCTTGAACCGGTGATCTTCCGATCACAAGCGCACCTTCTTAACCTCTGCGCCACCACTCCCACTCCTACTTTTATCACATCAAATTGTAGCTCAATAATTATAAATTTTAATTAAACTGTGTTGACTAATGTCAGTTGGCTTTGATGGTTATTTGGAATTGGACTGAATCCAAAAGGTCACCAGTAATGGAAGTCATTCAATGAAAATTTCCATTTGTCCAGTGATTTATGAGGAATTTTGCTAACAAACAGACAGAGACAACTCTAAATAGATAATGATTAAACATAAAAGTTAATGCTCAATAATCCAAGTTGAAAATCCATCCATCAAATATATTAATCCATCAAATATATTATTTAAACAACTCAAAGTACTGAAGTTTTATGATTTGGTAGACTATAATATTTTGTTAGTAATGTATAGGGCTCAAAAGAATACATTACCTTCACATGTTCAAATGTATTTCGTTCAGAGAAAAAGCTGCTACAGTCTAAAGGGAACTGAAATTTTTGCAAAGCCAAGATATAGGACTAGTTTGAAGGGACAGTTTATTTCAATACAGGGAGTTGAATTGTGGAATGTTTTGGGAAATGATGTTAAAGATGTAAACTCTGTGATTATGTTTTTAAAAAATGATCAAAACTAAATTGTTAACAAAATAGTAAAACTTTTAGTTAAGTGTTTAATGTTCTAGATATTTGTAGATTGTGAAAAGTTACTCTTTTTGCTTGTTACTTAAAGAAGATTATTGTTTGAATTGATTGTTTGAACTTGTTTTGTTTTTGAAAAAAGGGGCAGATAAAATAAGATTTCTTCTTCTTTCTGCCACCTTTCATTTTATGTATTCTTTCATATAATATGGTATATGTTTTTTTTTCTTTATCTTTAGGGTTTTAATTGTAAAATGAATAAATAAAAAATAAATAAATAAAAAAAATCCAACAAAGTTAAAGTGCATGTTTCATGTTAGTTTTTTTGTGCAGAAAAATAATATTTAGAGGTAATAAAGTAATTTTGATAATCCTCCCTGCTTTCCAAATCAATACCAACAGCCTTACAGCCACAAACCAGGAGGAAATCGCAGAGTAAAAAAAAAACGTGCGGTTTTGGAGTCACGTGACACGTGACGCAAGACGAGGGAGCGACGTAGTAGGAAGTTGTTGTATTGTATTGAGTTGTATTGAAGCGAAATAGGTCCAATAATGGTTAATATTTGTGTGTGCGGGGGTTGTTCGAACTCCAGTTTGTCTGATATCGATTTCCTGCACCAAAAAAACAGCTTTCAGAGCTTGGGTGAGGTTTGTCCGGATGAAAAGGCCGGATTTCACCAACAGAAGCGTCACGACCAACTCCGTGATTTGACCGCATTTGTCAGGAGGATTACAACAGTGACCTGAACAAACACAAGATTGACTTCAGAAGTAAGGACAAGAATATAATTTATTAATTTTTTGGTTGAAATAGTTGAAAGTGGTTTAGGTTAGGAGCTATAAATTACGAAATATACAGAGCTAAACCGCAGCTAGGTCCACCCGGTTGCATCTTAAAAAATTAATAAAAAATCAAATTTCATGTGTTCTACAGGCCATCGTTTAGTAAATAAAACCTTTATAATTACACTCTGGCAGCAGAAAAAATATCCACTGAGTGGTTTAGGAGATATAAATGACTTTAGATTGTACAACATTGATGCTATCTCGGAGCTAGCGCGACAGTGTAGCATGTCTTAGAAAATTAATAAAAAATCGAATTTCATGTCAAATGTGTTCTACAGGCCATCGTTTAGTAAATAAAACCTTTTTAATTACACTCTGGCAGCAGAAAAAATATCCAGTGAGTGGTTTAGGAGATATAAATGACTTTAGATTGTACAAAATCGATGCTATCTCAGAGCTAGCGCGACAGTGTAGCATGTCTTAGAAAATTAATAAAAAATCGAATTTCATGTCAAATGTGTTCTACAGGCCATCATTTAGTAAATAAAACCTTTATAATTTCACTCTGGCAGCAGAAAAAATATCCACTGAGTGGTTTAGTAGATATAAATGACTTTAGATGGAACAAAAATCGATGCTAATTCTGTGCTAACGCGACAGTGTAGCATGTCTTAGAAAATAAATAAAAAATCGAATTTCATGTCAAATGTGTTCTACAGGCCATCGTTTAGTAAATAAAACCTTTTTAATTACACTCTGGCAGCAGAAAAAATATCCACTGAGTGGTTTAGGAGATATAAATGACTTTAGATTGTACAAAATCGATGCTATCTCGGAGCTAGCGTGACAGTGTAGCATGTCTTAGAAAATTAATAAAAAAATCAAATTTCATGTCAAATGTGTTCTACAGGCCATCATTTAGTAAATAAAACCTTTATAATTACACTCTGGCAGCAGAAAAAATATCCACTGAGTGGTTTAGGGGCGAAAAAAATTTTGTTTAGGGAGCTAAGGCTAATGTAGTTAAATCCATCCGTGGTGTAATTAATGCTGTATCTCTATATTTAGGCTATATGTAAATATAAACCATTTTTAGCTTTAGGTAGTATATATCTAGAAGTTATTTGGCTAGATATTTGATGTAATATTCAGAGATGACATACTTATGTCCAAACAACTTTGTAATCTGTCGCCTCCTCCTGGTGCGATGCCATATCTTTCTTAGCTAAAGCAGGAATGAGTCCCTCTGGTGATGTCACTTCTGGTTTACCGCTGAGGGCGCTATTTTTATACAAGAGTAGCAAGGGAAGACAAAAAAGGTAGTAGCAGCACATTTTATTTAGAGATATGATCCGTATTTTTGATAAAAATTGGAGTTTTAGACATGTTAGGTTGAAAAGGCAACAACATGTGTTTAAAGTGAAAGACGCACATTAAGTCAGGTCCTGTGGACGGTTTCTTTTTTGTTGAGACGTTTTGTCCTCCATCCAAATGACTTCATCAGTCCGAGGAGCCACAAACAAACTGAGTCCCACAAACAGCCCACCCACAGAGTTGACCAGCCGGTTTGCAGGTGATAAGATGGCTTCTGGGGCCCGCCTTCTCCCCCATCGACACCTCTGAGGCAGCTACAGCCAAAGTGGTTCAAAACATCAAGTTCATGCTCAATAATTCAGGTAAAAAAAATCCAACAAGGTTAATTCAGGTCATCTGGACGGTTTGGACTGGACTGGTTAAACATTGAATAAAGCTCTTGAACAATCTGGGGATTAGACTCAGCTCCAGCTGCACCAGATTTTAAATCATATCTGTAAAATAGACATTTGTAATTATATCGGTAGTGGTTTATTTAGGTCAGTGTTCAGTCGCAGCCGTCAGTTTCCCTAGTTTTTGTTTTAAATGGTTACTTTCTGCAAGGTTCAATAAAATCCATCGAGTGGTTTATGAGATAGTTCAACAAAAGACACAGAAACACTTTTGTTTAAGCTTTAATTTGCTTTTCATCTAAATAACCTTGTGTATGTTGTTGTTCTCTCGGTGGAAGTGTAACATTTAGTAGATGGAAAAGTTTCTGTGCCTCTAATATGACATTTCTAACTGCTGGAACGGACACTGAGCTTTTGGAAGGAAACCCTTTCAAATTTCTGGGGAAAATCAATTTGAAGAAACAAGTGAAATCTCCTGGAAGAGACAAAACGAGCAGCTGAGTGACAGACGGAAGAGGAGACGAGGGGCAGGTACGCCCTCTGGAAAAACAAAAGAGACAGAAAGCAGAAAGACAAAAGACTACAAGAAAAGAAAGGAGGATAAAGGAAGTGATCAAACAACAGAAGTCTAAGAGGAAAGAAGGGAGTGGGCAGACAAGAAGAAGCCATATGGGCATGAATAAATTCATACTAATGCAGCGCTCTTTCCAAGCAACACCTCATCTAATCTGCTCACAGGGAGAGAGACACCGGCAGACAAAGGGGAAAGAGAGAGAGAGACAGAGAGCTGGAATCCCCCGTCTGCCGGCTTGGATTATCTCTGGCAGCGTGGCATCATGGGAGCCACAGCCGGCAGACAGGATTGTGGTCTGGCCAAGGTTAGCGTGGCCAGGCCAGTGATGGGATTGGACCGGATCTAACAACCAGAGCCAGGGCACTCCGAGAGCATGTGTTTTCATTAAGTTACTTCACGTGTTTCAGCACTGTGTTGGAGAGACAGTCAGACACTAACCTGACATTAGATGCAACAAACTGCACTAGGTCAAAGGTCAACCGTTGGGTTGACAGAAGAACATTGGCTGGAAGGAGCGATGCAAAGTGAGGGGGCGGCATCAGTGTTGCCAGGTGCACGATAATTATCGTATTTGTACGATAATTTTGCCCTCTGTACGATGTACGATCAATAATCCCGAAAAATGGCCAAAAATACGATAATTTGACCATTCTGTGAACGTGTAGTTGTGATCGGTTTCCATCAGCCTGTCGCAACTGTCTGTCGGAGTTTTTTTGTGAACCCTGAAGGCATCTTGAAATTCCAGCCAATCGTGCTTTTCTAAATGTGACAGAAGAGTGACGTATATGCAGAACAACGACCATGATTGGCTGAATAGTCCGCTGCGCCCGCCCCATGCGTTAGAAAAAGCAGAGCCGTGTGACACGATCTGGAAGAAGTGATGAAAATGATAGAACGTTTATATAAAGTTGAACGTTAAATTATAATAAAGAAATATATTAAGAAAACATGACAGGAAAACTGGGACATTACTGATACAGGAAGACATTTACACAACATTCATAAGGTAAGATAAAGATATACAAGGAAAGCAGGAAGAAACAGGAACTTACTCGCATTAGAACAGGACACACAGACCTTAATAAATCTCTTAAAATAATTGGAAAGCATGCAACAGGACTATGTGACATGTGCACCAGCAATTTCCCTGAAACGGTTCAACATGTCTATATGGAATGTCCAGGGTATGAAACAAAGAATGCATTTCCAAAAATAAATAAATAAAATGAATATTAAATTTACAATTAGGGATTTTTGAATGTCCAGAGGACCAGACTTAGCTTTTTTAGATTTTTCTACCTGGATTATTGAGCATGCATCAGGGTACAATTAGGGATGTTTTTAGCAGTGATATCAGTAAAGTTAAAGATCAAGTTATTATTTCCTTGAAAATACAAACTTAATAGACAGAATTTAGTTGAGTTATTAAATTAGTTTTACAGAATTATTTTTTTTTATTTTTTAATCTCCTGTCCACACTTCAGCTCGGTGGTGGTTTAACCCGACCGCCATGAAACAAAACAAGAAGAGTGTGGGGGGGGCTCGGCTCATTAGTTGCCACCAGACAATAATACGTATTAATGTCTATGGTTCCCACCAGTACTGACGCCACAAAGCTGTGAGTGCCTGTTAGACGCTATTCAACAACAGAGTGACTATAGAGCATACTTGTTATTTTGTTTATGACGGGTGCACGATAATCCCCCTCAAAATACGATAATTTTAGGGCTCTAGTACGATAACCCTACATTTCTCACCTGGCAACACTGGACGGCATCAAGTTTGATTGCATTTGTGTTCACAATGAACCCAGTCACAGAGAGAAAACAGGGAACCATAAATAAATACTCTCCATCATTCATCTGTCCGTGCATGTTGTGAAAACTTTAAAACCAAGCGATCGCCTTTTGTTGGTGTGTGGCCTCTAGGTGTAAAAAAGGTTCCCTTTTGTAAATGGTAAATGGACTGTTCTTACACAACTCCTTTCTATCTTATCAAAACACTCAAAGCTCTTTACAACACAATCTGGGCCTCAATTCATACAGCACTCTACTACGGTAGATCTACAACAATCAGAGCTTAATCACATCCATACACCGATGGGACACACATCTGAGGCAATGAGGGGTTCAGTGTCTTGCACAGGGACACTTCAGCATGTGACTGCTGGCGGAATCGAACCCCCAACTCTCCCATTAGAGGCTGACTAGATTCCAACAAGAAGCAAAAATCCTCCTCTTCTGATGAGCCACCGATGAAGAGTGTGAAAATCACAGATTGCCTCATCTCTCCACGACGAGTAACACAGGATAGGCTGGATAGGCTCTTTGTAAACTGTGTCTGTGAAGCTAGCCAACCATTTTCTGTGGCCGAGGCACCATCCTTTAAGAACATCATTGAATCTCCTCATCCTCAGTACTTTTACTTATGTAAAGTTTTGGATGCCTACTCACTACTTTTACTTGAGTAATATTTGGTTCAAGTAACAATACTTTTACTTGAGTAAAAATGTTGAATACTCAAATGTTGAAAACTCTACCCACCTCTGGTTAATTACACTCATTCAAAAATGTAGGTGGTATAGGTGAAGCACCCACACCTGCCCCCACCCTCATTCACCTCACGCTGGGCCCTTGAGCAAGGCCTTAACCCCCACCATCTGCTCCTCCAGGTGTCCTAGATAGCAGCACTCTGCCCCACACAGAGGGCTGTGGTAGCTCGGTGGCCTGTGGTTGCGTCAGGAAGGGCATCCGGCGTAAAAATAACTGCCAAGTTTTTGTGCGACTTACCGTATTCTCCGGCCTATAAGTCGCACCGGAGTATAAGTCGCACCAGTCCAATTATGTCCAATGAAGTGGGAAAATCCACCTATAAGTCGCACCTCACGGCACTGAGAGGAAAGGGGGAGGTCTGGTACCATTGGAGTCAGTGTGCTCCAGCCCGTGAACCAGGAAGGAGCTGAGAGGATCGAGCGGGACAACAAGAGGAGCTCGCATTCGAACTCTTGTACCTTGGTAGACCAAAGTAGCCGAGTAAGTTGCGTGCGAGGCTCAGAAGGACTCTGTTTAATGGAGCCACTCGGTGCTAGGAATATGCACACATAGAACAGACACCTAAAACGATAAAAACACTACATATTAGAGTCTCACATTACACGAAGAAAACTCGGGAACATAGGAGGACATTCTCGAGCACCCAAGGGGAATGCCCCTGAGTACGTGTAAAAAGTATATTAATGTTTCTGTGATGATGATATAAATCTTGTGTTCTTTCTCTATTTTTGTGTGTTCAAGGGAGACACCTGCCTTGCCGCTGGAGGAGGAACTTGGAACTTAAGGTTCATAATTCTGCAATATTCTAAAGCGCTTACTATTATTATCGTTNTATATATATATATATATATATGTGTATATATATATGTATATATATATATTAGGGGTGTAACGGTACGCTAAAATCACATTTCGGTTCGGTTCAATTACAAGGAGGGCTCGGTTCGGTTTATTTTCGGTAAAAAAAAAAAAGACAAAATAAAGACTTACAAAATGTTTATTTTGAAAATATGCCAAAAATATGTTTGTATTGTATTGTAGTAATAAATAAAAGTGACCCATTTGGATGATATTTTAAATAAACAGCACTCTACAATAAATAAATTATATTAAAAATAATAAAAATCTTAATAAATACAATAACAGTCAGAACCAGAACAATAAGCAGCAACAGACTGTTTACAATCTAACTAATCAAGTTTTTGTCCAGTAGCAGCAGTGTGGCTGTATTTGTCCTCATTACTCACAACCTCTTCTTGGTGGGACAGGTCCTGGAACAGTTCAGAGTTCAGTTCAGTCATCACACACTTCTTAGCTGCAGCAGGTGATCTCTGGTGGATTTCCCTGAAGTGGAAGAGAGATGCTACCTCTGTAACTGGAAATACTGGAAATAAAACACAGAGGTAAAAAAATAAGTTAATAAGATTATGATTTTAAATAATAATAAATTATAAATAATAATTATAATAAAAGAACAATACCTCTTGAACGGTTGAATATCTCACTCATCATCAGGGCAGGGCTTAAATCAGCTCCAGGACTTGTTGACAATCAGTTTTAGTTTTTTCATAAAGAGCTGAACTTTTTGACTTAAGTGTTGACGTGATGGATGTCTCATAGCAAGGATCAACTGCGCATAAAAAACATTCAGACTTAGATTCAGAGCTTTAAAAACTCATACAGTTTGTGTTATTGATCTGGACCGATCTAAATTACCTGATGAAGTTGTTTAAATGCAGCTGTGTTGTTAGCGCACTTTGTAACAGCTGCTGTTTCTTGGTTCACGTTCGGATGAAGTAGTTTCAAACGAGTTCACGTTAGACGTGTTGCTGCTGCAGAGCCAGTCTTGTTAAACAATGTCCACACACACAGCTTTGTGTGCTCGTCTTTTAACAAGAAAACCATAACGTTAAGAAACAGGAGACCGCAACGAGAAGCTAACGGCTAATGTTGCACGTGCTGCGCGATAATAGCTCCGTGCTGAAACGCGCCCAGGAAATTTTGTTCCGCGGCGCATATATTAACGTTCAATGAGTGAAAAAATAACCGAAACGGTACAGAGGTGGACCGAACCGAACGTGCTGTACCGAAACGGTTCGGGACACCCACTACAACCGTTACATGCCATATAAACCCTTCCCACACACTTGCAATATTCACAATGTTTCTAAAACGCTCTAAAAGAGCACAGAATGTCATGATCTATGCTCCCTTGACCACGCCCACTTCTCCGCAGCAGAACGGAGATCTGCAGGAGGAAGCTTTTCCCTGCTCATGTGGGTTGCACACAAGTGTAGCGGGTGTTGAATATTTTAAAATAATTTATTTTAAATAACATTTCCATACCGATCTTGCGGCTCATCCATCAATCAGCCAATTGTGTGTCATGTCTAATCTTATTTTGAAAAACATTGAAAGAGCGAGTCCACAAATGTCGCACTGCGAAGTAGCGAGGGACAAATGTATACAGTATACAGAAAAATAGTACATGGAAGAATATTCTCAGTTGGTAAAAACAGTTGGCTACTGTAAGCTGTTTGTAGTAGCTACTGGTTGCTTCTTCATTTTCCGCATTAGTAACCAATTAAATTTATTAATTGATATAGGTATGGCTGATTGCAGAATTGTTTTTTCAAGTGACCACTTTTGGCCAGTTGATAAGTCTATTACGAGTCTATTGTAAACATGGCATGGAGTTAGCGTAAAATCAAACTACTGTATTTCTTTTTTTGTTTTCAAAAAGCCTGATTTTGAATTTAAGTAAACACGTGATACAATTGCACCAGCTCTTTGTTGATTCTAAGATAAGAAACATGTAAATCTTGTAGATACCAAAGAAACATGTAAATCTTGTAGATACCAACTTGCAAGTTGCAAATAAAAAAAAGTCTGTTTGTTTTTATGTTCAATTTTATTTTGACACATTGGACATCCATTAAAATTTAATCATTAGCTATGTTTTTAATTTATGTATTTAGCTCATAGAAAAGATCATTATTTTGCACATTCTTGGTGTAATGTGCGTTTTAGGTTGTAAATACAATAATTGCTACATTTTAACTGTAAATATGTGTGCTGCTTAAGTTTTCTTTACCATTTCTCTTGCATAAATAATTTTACTCTATATTTCCCTGAGGCCTTCTTAAACTTATTATACTTCAACTACAGTACACTGCTTGCTAATACAGTAATGGCTTTCCTGTATAAATGGCTCAATCCAGATTTAAAGTAAAACAAATGGTTATTTTTCATATTTGTCTGCTCAGTAGTATCAGTGGTGCAGTATTTGATAACTTGGCACATGCTGATCAAGTGATCAGCACTTTCACTTTAAGATGAGCCATTTAGACTAAATGTGGGCAGATGTTACTGAGGCTGAACACTTTCAAGCTGTCTGTTGTGTCACAGTACAAATAATCTTTAGTTTTTATTGTGAGCTTTGTGATGTTGTAAGACGTTAGAAAACCTGAGGCTGCAATTGTCACCAACACTGGAGTTTTGCTATTGAACTGCCCCTACACCACCTCTTCATTGATCCAAGTAATAAACAGATGCAAGGCTCTGAATGGGAAAGAGAGCAAGGGGGAGGGAGAGAAGGGAGAGAGGGAGGCAGAGGTACTGTAGCGTAGTCATATATGTCAGCCTCAGAAGCTGCGTGGGTTGCTCTGCTTCCTCACGCCATTGTTGTTGTGAAAAAGACGGAACAAAGGACTCCCAATGCTACAGACGGACCCCTTTTACCTTTACCAGCTCAGCAGTGCTATGATCACACCCTGATGGAATGCTATTGAAATTAACCATGTTAAGGAGCACAGCAGGCGTGAACTGAACTGGCACTGAGTCCGTGCAAGAGGCAAAAAGGAAACAGAGGAGCAAGCTGATGCATCATCCAAAGTCCCTTCTCTTTTTTGATCCTGTTTACTTGAGCTCATCTGCCTTTCTCTTCCTATTCCGAAGCGTGGCCACTGCTGATAAGGTTTCGGTCCCTTCTGTGAAGGTTTGGTGTGGACATTGCTGTGGATTGTTGAAAGCGTTGCTGTGGATACTGATGGCAGGGAGGCTGCACTGAAGCCGGAGACGAGAGCGAACAAGCTGCTCACCACTGAGGAGTGTGCCGCTGATGAAGAAGACTCATCCGAACCAGGCTAAGCAACCATGAGATTATCACGTTTTCTGTAAAGGCTTCATCCAGAGCAAAAAAAAAAGTCCTACATTTCTGTTTTTCTTGCGTCTTGACGATCTCTTCTTGGACTTGATGCTGGCGTGGATAAAAGTGGAGTTTGTCAAAGACGAGCTTAACCAGATGGCTTGGCGTCGTAGGTCATGTGATCTCTCATGAGGGTTGGCTGAAGTGGTGAAGGGTCTAGTAGACCCTGGAGCATCTGTTCCTGTCTTTGACTGCATGATTAGTGACACTTCAATGAGAGAAAACGATGCGGGGAACAGTAAGTAGCAGTAAAAAAAATAAACAAAATCCAAGCAGATCCCTCCCCTCCTTTTTTCCCCGCACGTTCAGCATTGGTTTCTACTGTAATTTTCTAAAGGTTAATATTTTGTGGGGGTTATGCTTTAACGCATAGAGAGAGAACAACAAACATACACATGTACCTGACTGGAGTGCTCAGACTTTGATTGAATTAGACTCCATTGCCCCTCCCACCACATCATACTACACACACTGCTGACGCTGCTTGTGTGGGTTTGTATCAACATACGAGACTCTGTGTGGCAGTCAAAAGGCTTTTCCCCCCCGTCTTCGCTGGCACATGAATGGGAGCAGTGTCAGAGATGGAGGTGCTGATGATTTCAGTGTTTGAAGACAGCCATAGACACAGCCCTTTGCCAGAGGAGTGTAGATTTTATGACGGCGACTTCCTCAAGAGTGAGGTATTTAGCGCCCACACACAGTGCCAGGAAACCGAAACCTTTGATTTTAAAGGGATAAATGAAAAAAAGTCTTGAAGTGTTTTATTTTTATTTATTTATTTACATAAGCTGATTCAGTTCATTAAAATCTCACATTTATGTGCTTATTGTTAAAAAAAAAGGTGCTTAAAATACTGTAATTGCTTTGATAAAGTTGCTTCTTATTTCGTCTCTTCATTGTCCAGGCTATGTTTGTTTGTAACGATTAAAGCGGCATGACTCATTGTAGAGTACATATCGGTGTGTGCCTGACATTTTATAAGCTGAGTGACTTCTTTCTCTCTTTCTGTGTGTGTGTGTGTTTGTGTGTGTGTGTGTGTGTGTGTTTGAGAGAGAGAGGGAGAGAGGGAGTGTTTCATCTGGGTATGAACAAAAAGTTTAGTTTTTAAATTCAAACATTCAACTGTTTTTAGTGTTTGTGTCAGTCTAGTGACTAAATTAGCTTGAAACAGTGATTGTTTATTTTTATGTTTTGGGCTTCATCAGCTGGTAGCAGCTGCTTTTTAAAAATTTAATCACAAACTGTTATTTTGCCTGTGGTCAAGTATTTGTTAATGTTGATCAAATATCAATAAAGTTTTGTCGAAACTTTGAGCTGCCGGCCAGTGTGTTTGAACTTATTTAACTTATATTAATGAGTCAAAAAGGCGTTCAATACAAGATCAACTGGACTTTATTTGTAACAGAAAACGTTTCGCTGTATTCTTGTATTGTACCTTGTATCTTGTATTGAACGCCTTTTTGATTTATCATGTCCTGGACGACTGAGAATCTTCACCAGCATATATTAATGAGATGCTTAGTTTAAGATAGACTATAATGAAATTTGTTCTGTAAAATGTATAAACTCCAAACTTTTTCTTCCTTACAGGTAATCCTGGTGCAAGTCAACCCAGGTGAGGCCTTCACTATTCGACGAGAGGATGGTCAGTTTCAGTGTATCACAGGTAAGCAATCCGTTATACTTTAACTGTCTGGTTTTTAGGAAATTGTAACATGTAGTGGCTCTAATGCAGATTTTAACTAAACTCCTTCCACCCATACCTAAACTACAATGCAGGTGAAAACATAAACTATTGTAATAATATTACTATTATTGCAAAATAAACTTGGTTTGTTCTTTCTGGGTTACTACTATAGGAAGGTGGCTTTAAAGTTTTTTTTAAAATTATTTAATTCATAGGCTTCTACATTACAGGGAACATCAATGTAAATTTGATAATAACTCACTTTTAACATTTCACACTAAAATTATGTAATTTTCAGTTTAAATGCAATTCTTCAAAAAAATGAAGTGAGATCTTAAAATCTTATACATTATAAACTTTCTGATTACTGTATACAGGTAGTCCTCGGGTTACGACGGTCTCGAGTTATGACGTTTCGTGGTTATGGCGCATCTCCCATAAAAAAAAAAAATAATAATAATTTTGAAAAGCAGAGTTACGCGGTTTCCGGTTCTACGTCGTAAACGTAGCGGCGGAGGAATACTGCACTGTACTCTATAAAAAAAGCTAAGTCTGGTCCTCTGGACATTTAAAAAACAAAACTGTACTGTGAACGCAGTTTCACGTCGTCAACGAATAGAGAATACGGAGGATGGACTGAGCTGGACAACGGTTTTACGTCGTAAACGAATGGAGAATACGGAGGATGGACCGAGGTGGACGGTGTCACCAGCATCCAAGTAGGCTATTAACTGTTTTTTCCCTTCATTATGGTTCCCAAATGTATGTGTGATTTTATATTTATCTAGGGTACTGTGTTAGGATAGGCTAAGTGCTTAGTAATACAGTACTGTACATGTATATGGTGCAGTATGTACGTATATTTCGACTTACGTCGAAAATCGGTTTACAACGACGCGTAGGAATGGATCTACGTTGTAAGTCGAGGACTACCTGTATATGAACAGCAGTTGATTTCTGTTTAATTTTAAAAAGCAGATGAGTCATATTCTTATAATAAAAGTGGGCTCTAATACATGGGGCATGATTATAATTAAACTAACGTTCAGTAGTGTACACTTTTGTTATGCATATCTTCGTTTACTATTTAGTTATATTCTAATCTTCAAAATATTAGGTGGTGCAAAACATGAATACTAGAAAAATTAGGAAGTTTTAAGCCTTACACACACTTAGTGTTTCCCCTACCATTATAGAAGCAGGGCGCCCCACCCCATCGACGTGTCGGCACTGATGTACTGTAGTGCTAAGCTAGCGATGCGTGATACAGATGAGCTAGCTAAAAAAAGCTATTACTATGGAGCTAGTGCTACGTCTCTACCACTCATGCTTAGCCATCTCCACCCCAGCTCGAAAGCTGTCGGTACAAACAATGCCACCTCCCCGCCCCCGCAAATAAAATAAAAATAAAAAAATCTAAGAAGATTTGAGTGCCCTGCCAAGGCAAGTAAACTAGGGGAAACACTTCACACTCAAAAAAAAAAAAAAAAACTTTGGAAAAGACATTGAAGGACTTTTTCTTCTCTACAGTTTAAATGTTATCAAATAGTTATCAAAGGTACCTGTACATGTATCAAACATTTACGACTGAGCTAAAAACCTTCAAGGACATGATGTGAAGCAGCAGCACATTGTATACACAGTGAATTTTCTGTGTAATTCAAGTAAAAAGGGACCCCTTTACTTACTGAGTCAAATACACATTTTAAGTTTTTCTTCAGAAACACTTTTTTTTTCACATTATGGTTCATTGACAAAATGCAAATCACCCAAAAACAATATATATTTTTTATTATCTGATCATTGGAAGGAACCAAAAGAGACGTAACTTTTAATGACAAATGGATACTCCCAGATAATTATTAGGTCTCTGCTATCAACACCTCCCATACAATCTCTGGTTTAACAACCTGGTTTTAATATTATTACAATACTCTATTATTAAAGCAAACTGTATTATCCAGATAATTATTTCTAATAGTCTTCGTTCGAGTGCATTTATAGCCAAGATGTTTTGTTGGGCTGAAGTCTTAACAGTTGACAACTGTTTTTCTATACTCACTCACTAAGGGAACATTTGTACAAAATCAAATTACGGTAAATACTCTTTTAAATTGCTCGAAACCTGGAGTAATTCTGCTCAGTGTGTACCCCACAAAACAAAAGGCTTTCGGGATGTGATGATGTATTTTTTCAAAAAACAACAGAGGGATCTCAGTGATGTCTCATCGCTCTGGGCCTGCACTGTGTCAGAAATTGTACAATTTAAGAAAATGTGTTATGCAACTCTTTTTTTTCTGAATTCGATGTATATTTAGAAATACTGAGCTGATCACACATTATGCATTATTATACACGCATAAATCAAATGAGTTGTTTTACGAGCTCATGTTTCAGAGAGTGTTTTGCTTGTTGTGATTATTTTTGACTTTTAAGTTATTCATCAAAGACTTCCAGTGTAAATAAAGGTGGACAAAATTATTTTTATTTTCCGTTTTTCATTTTGTTATTCTGAGATGTGCTTTTGCTCATCAGTCTCACACTTGATAAAACTAACAGTGCAACAATAATCTATCTTTATGGGAAATAAACATATGACCGTATTATAGCATTTAGCAGAAGAGTAGGAGCAAAAATGTGATGTTTGAACTGGATGCGTTACTCATTTATCCTGATGGGAGTCATTTTCTTTTCCACCGTAGTTGGTGATTGCGCTGGCTTTGTGATGGTAACAATGAAGTGTGGCTTTCACATGTTGTTGACAGTGTGAGTAGAAGGCTGGAGGAATAGTTGTAAGAGGTTGCGTTGTGGGGCGGTAATTGTGAACTATTACAAAGCATTGTATTTGCCAGGGAGAGCATTGATCTCTAAATGATTCTCTTTCTTTATGGCTGGCAACAGAAGACATGCCTCTCCTTATAGATATTTCTCCAGGTTCAAAGATACTAGATTGTTTTGTTATTTTTGGTCTTAAGTTGCAAATTTGACTTTTAGAAGAAGATCGTAAAGAATTATCAGTGATTTTTCGATGTCCAATGTGGCTCAGAGGCAGGTTATTTGCTCTGCAGCATTTGTTTGCATGGCATCTATCTTCTGTATAGACCGGCATTTGCTATCTTTTGCTTTTGTCACTACTGTACTTTGCCGTTTAAGTCTAGATCCCTGAGAGCTATTGTTTTACCACAAAGCTACAAAGCGAGAGAGAGAGAGAGAGAGAGAGAGAGAGAGATAAGGTGGTGCTGCACAGCCAGGACATCATCATCCAGTTTGTTCACAACAGGGTCTCTTTTGCCAGCTTTTATCTGACTGATCTCCCACATCGGCTTTCCATTATAAGCTGAGGAAAAGTTCCTAATGGGGCGCAGTAATACATAGTTTTTCCATCAGAGGAGAAACATGGAACTAAGGTGCCACATAGATCAGCGTGACCGCTACTAACTGGCCTGTCACAGGGTGCACTCATCTCTCTGTGACGTGAATGGAGGGATGACTCACTGCTTGCAGTGCAAGGAGGGAGGAAAAAGAGTGTGTGCATGTGTGTGCGTGCATTTGTTTGTGAGTGCAAGCAAGCATGTATGCTCTTCTGTGCTTGGTTTGGTGTGTTTTGTGAACACATCAGACTATCTCTGTTCACTTTGGCATCTGTGCTGCATGTATTTAATCCCCCTTCTTTAACCTCATGGTGTACTCACAGGACCGAATAACGGCAACACAGATTTGGACTGATCGGGTTTGCATGTGTTTTTCGTGATTTGTTATGTCCCACCCTTAAATTTTGTATACAGTCATATTTTTTAGCAGCTGGAAGTGCGTAATTGCTACGTGATAGGGCATGACAACCTGTTTAATAGAAACGGTCAATCTTGAAAAATGCAGTTTATAGAGGGCATTTGCTGTTTTTGATATTTGCCTTGAAGCTGAGGCCTTTTAGTGAGAAGAACTCATTAGAGTAGCCATTCAGCATTTTTCTGCTCTCTATTTCTTTGCCTTTAGGGAAAGTTTTGCATGTGCGTGGACATGCCTTCCTAAACCAACCCAGAGTCTTCCATGTCTCATCCTTTCCCAGAATCTGCCACAAGATTCGAGATCTGAAGGCTGTATCACTGGAATTTGTTGCCACCTGATAAGCTTAAAGCTGGTGATTCACTATCACTTTGGATGATTCATTCTCTTGGTGATGGCATAAAGCTATGTCTCACTCTGTTGGGATTTTTAAACCTTACAGTGAGGTGCCACAAAATTTAAGACAGCCATTGTGGGAATTTAAAGCTGTGTGGTAATGGAGCAGCTATCCTCATAACAGATGAACACTCTTATAAGCTGTTTTTGTTTTTCTTTCAGCATCTCTGTTTACTTGTCTGTTCTTTATATATATATATATAGTACAGTATGTGTGTATGTGTGTGTAT
>JBBPBX010006299.1:0-69006 GCA_038048925.1 Garcialebias charrua
CTTGAGCCGTTTCTGTAGCAAATTGCTAATTAGCATAAACACCTGTTCAAGGGGTGGGCAATGATCGATCATACTGATACTGGTACTCCTCAAATCAAATCTGTGGATTTTAGATCCAAACGTATGGTGATGGCGTTACGTCTTACTTCGCCATGTCGCCACGCCCACTTGCTCCACCCAAAACGAACAGTGCTGGAAAGCTTGTTACACCAACATGTCTTTAGTCACTGGACACAATGTCACGCTGATTAGGTAACACGGGTCCGATATGGACCTTTCAAAGTAAAACTTTACACTTCCTGTTGTCAGGGGGCGTGGCTTAAGTGATGTCATGATTTGACCATTCAGTAATGCAGGGGACCGGATGTGCGTCAATCACTGAAGGTTTGATGTATTAGACTCTTTTCGTGTAAGAGCTGTAAGCGTTTCGTTTTTCATGGCGAGATGTCCAACTTTGATGTCTGGCCCCGCCCCTTCAGCATTCATGAAAACGCACAATTTTGATATTGTTTGTTCCCCCGTGCCTTATGAAGAAACTGGCCAAGTTTGAACCAAATCGAGCGAAATCCCTAGGAGGAGTTCGTTCAATTGCGGAGGCTGTAAACGGCCAAAAAGGTGTAAAAATTTGGTCATCATTCCAAAATGGCCGCCTTACCATTTATCGTACAACGTTGGTGCCAGAGGGTTTTCTGTGCATCTTGGTGAGTTGGACAAGTGTACCAAATTTCACGATTCTACGTCAAACTAAGTCAATGCGGAGGGTATTTTGAAATTTTCTAGGGGGCGCTCTTGAGCCGTTTCTGTGGCGATTTTTGCCACGCCCCCAAAATATGTAATTTTTCACCAGTCCTGACGAGTCCGCCAAATTTGGTGAGTTTTCATATATGATAAAGCCCCCAAAAAGCCACTTAAAGAGGGACTAGAATAAAAATAATAATAATAATAATAAAAAAAATAATAATAATAAACACTACAATTACAATAGGTCCTTGCAGCGCTTCGCTGCTTCGGGCCTAATTAAAGCTGCAAGCAGCATTGAGGCCCTCGCAGCTTAGCGCCGCTCCGGCCTTATTATGTCGACCACGGGACCTCCAGCTGATCTGCTCGGTCACCACCTCGAACTCTCTCATGCCCATCCAGCACCCGTTTGCCAAGAACAGTTAGCAAATAACAACAATATATACGTGTTTAGAAGTGCTGACTGGTAACACACAGTAAATGTAGAACAGATCAGATGATCTAGCAATGAGATGTAACAGTTTGAAAAATAATGTAGGGGGCGCACTGGAGTTATCTGTTAAACCATAGTATCAATGTGTGTTGAAGTGCTCACTGATGATGTACAATAAATCTGGTAAATATCGGATAATGTATCACTGAGATATAACTGTAGTAATAATATAGGGGGCGCTATGGAGTAAAAATTTACATACCATTATAAATGTGTGTAGAAGTGTTCACTGATGAATCACAATAAATCTCGTGCAGATCGGATAATGTATCACTAAGATATAACTGTAGTAATAATATAGGGGGCGCTATGGAGTAAAAATTTACATACCATTATCAATGTGTGTCGAAGTGTTCACTGATAAAGCACAATAAATCTCGTGCAGATCGGATAATGTATCACTAAGATATAACTGTAGTAATAATACAGGGGGCGCTATGGAGTAAAAATTTACATACCATTATCAATGTGTGTAGAAGTGTTCACTGATGAATCACAATAAATCTCGTGCAGATCGGATAATGTATCACTAAGATATAACTGTAGTAATAATATAGGGGGCGCTATGGAGTAAAAATTTACATACCATTATCAATGTGTGTCGAAGTGTTCACTGATAAAGCACAATAAATCTCGTGCAGATCGGATAATGTATCACTGAGATATAACTGTAGTAATAATATAGGGGGCGCTATGGAGTAAAAATTTACATACCATTATCAATGTGTGTAGAAGTGTTCACTGATGAATCACAATAAATCTCGTGCAGATCGGATAATGTATCACTAAGATATAACTGTAGTAATAATATAGGGGGCGCTATGGAGTAAAAATTTACATACCATTATCAATGTGTGTCGAAGTGTTCACTGATAAAGCACAATAAATCTTGTGCAGATCGGATAATGTATCACTAAGATATAACTGTAGTAATAATACAGGGGGCGCTATGGAGTAAAAATTTACATACCATTATCAATGTGTGTAGAAGTGTTCACTGATGAATCACAATAAATCTCGTGCAGATCGGATAATGTATCACTAAGATATAACTGTAGTAATAATATAGGGGGCGCTATAGAGTAAAAATTTACATAACATTATCAATGTGTGTCGAAGTGTTCACTGATAAAGCACAATAAATCTCGTGCAGATCGGATAATGTATCACTGAGATATAACTATAGAAGTAATGTAGGGGGCGCACTTGAGTCAAATGTTAGCCCACCATATCAATGTGTCCACAAGGGCTCACTGATGATGCACAATAAATCTGGTTCAGATCGGATGATGTATCACTGAGATATAACAGTTTGAATAATCTAGGGGGCGCTCTGGAGTCATATGTTAGCCCACCATATCAATGTGTCCACAAGGGCTCACTGATGATGCACAATAAATCTGGTTCAGATCGGATGATGTATCACTGAGATATAACTATAGAAATAATGTAGGGGGCGCACTTGAGTCAAATGTTAGCCCACCATATCAATGTGTCCACAAGGGCTCACTGATGATGCACAATAAATCTGGTTCAGATCGGATGATGTATCACTGAGATATAACTATAGAAATAATGTAGGGGGCGCACTTGAGTCAAATGTTAGCCCACCATATCAATGTGTCCACAAGGGCTCACTGATGATGCACAATAAATCTGGTTCAGATCGGATGATGTATCACTGAGATACAACAGTTTGAATAATCTAGGGGGCGCTATGGAGGTATTTGCTAATTAGCATAAACACCTGTTCAAGGGGTGGGTAATGATCGATCATAATGATTTTGGTACTCCTCAGATCAAATCTGTGGAGTTTAGAACCAAACGTATGGTGACGGCGTTACGTCTTACTTCGCCATGTCACCACGCCCACTTGCTCCACCCAAAACGAACAGTGCTGGAAAGCTTGTTACACCAACATGTCTTCGGTGACTGGATACAATGTCACGCTGATTAGGTAACAGGGATCCGATATGGACCGTTCAACGTAAAACTTTACACTTCCTGTTGTCAGGGGGCGTGGCTTAAGTGATGTCATGATTTGACCATACAGTTTTGCAGGGGACCGGATGTGGGTCAATCACTGAAGGTTTGATGTATTAGACAGTTTTCGTGTAAGAGCTGTAAGCGTTTCGTTTTTCATGGCGAGATGTCCAACTTTGAGGTCTGGCCCCGCCCCTTCAGCATGCATGAAAACGCACAGTTTTGATAACATTTGTTCCCCCGTGCCTTATAAAGAAACTGGCCAAGTTTGAATCAAATCGAGCGAAATCCCTAGGAGGAGTTCGTTGAAATGCAGAGGCTGTAAACGGCCAAAAAGGGGTGAAAATTTGGTCATCGTTCCAAAATGGCCGCCTTACCATTTATCGTACAACATTGGTGCCAGAGGGTTTTCTGTGCATCTTGGTGAGTTGGACAAGTGTACCAAATTTCATGATTCTACGTCAAACTAAGGTCAATGCAGAGGGTATTTTGAATATTTCTAGGGGGCGCTCTTGAGCCGTTTCTGTAGCGATTTGCTAATTAGCATAAACACCTGTTCAAGGGGTGGGCAATGATCGATCATACTGATTTTGGTACTTCTCGGATCAAATCTGTGGATTTTAGATCCAAACGTATGGTTATGGCGTTACGTCTTACTTCGCCATGTCGCCACGCCCACTTGCTCCACCCAAAACGAACAGTGCTGGAAAGCTTGTTACACCAACATGTCTTCGGTCACTGGACACAATGCCACGCTGATTAGATAACAGGGGTCCGATATGGACCGTTCAACGTAAAACTTTACACTTCCTGTTGTCAGGGGGCGTGGCTTAAGTGATGTCATGATTTGACCATACAGTTTTGCGGGGGACCGGATGTGGGTCAATAACTGAAGGTTTGATGTATTAGACTTTTTTCGTGTAAGAGCTGTAAGCGTTTCGTTTTTCATGGCGAGATGTCCAACTTTGACGTCTGGCCCCGCCCCTTCAGCATTCATGAAAACGCACAATTTTGATATCGTTTGTTCCCCCGTGCCTTATGAAGAAACTGGCCAAGTTTGAACCAAATCGAGCGAAATTCATAGGAGGAGTTCGTTCAAATGCGGAGGCTGTAAACGGCCAAAAAGGGGTGAAAATTTGGTCATCGTTCCAAAATGGCCGCCTTACCATTTATTGTACAACATTGGTGCCAGAGGGTTTTCTGTGCATCTTGGTGAGTTGGACAAGTGTACCAAATTTCATGATTCTACGTCAAACTAAGGTCAATGCGGAGGGTATTTTGAAAATTTCTAGGGGGCGCTCTTGAGCCGTTTCTGTGGCGATTTTTGCCACGCCCCCAAAATACGTAATTTTTCACCAGTCCTGACGAGTCCGCCAAATTTGGTGAGTTTTCGTATATGATAAAGCCCCCAAAAGGCCACTTAAAGAGGGACTAGAATAAAAAAAAAAAAAATAATAATAATAAACACTACAATTACAATAGGTCCTTGCAGCGCTTCGCTGCTTCGGGCCTAATAATAATAAACACTACAATTACAATAGGTCCTTGCAGCGCTTCGCTGCTTCGGGCCTAATTAAAGCTGCAAGCAGCATTGAGGCCCGAAGCAGCTTAGCACTGCTCGGACCTTATTGAGGCGACCACGCGAGCTCCAGCTCGTCCGCTCGGTCGCCATTTCGAAGTCTCTCGTGTCTACTCCGCACCAGGGGTGCACACGCACAATAAATCTGGTTCAGATCGGATGATGTCTCACTGAGATATAACAGTTTGAATAATCTAGGGGGCGCTCTGGAGTCACATGTTAAACCACAATATCAATGTGTCCACAAGGGCTCACTGATGATGCACAATAAATCTGGTTCAGATCGGATGATGTATCACTGAGATATAACAGTTTGAATAATCTAGGGGGCGCTCTGGAGTCATATGTTAGCCCACCATATCAATGTGTCCACAAGGGCTCACTGATGATGCACAATAAATCTGGTTCAGATCGGATGATGTATCACTGAGATATAACTATATAAATAATGTAGGGGGCGCACTTGAGTCAAATGTTAGCCCACCATATCAATGTGTCCACAAGGGCTCACTGATGATGCACAATAAATCTGGTTCAGATCGGATGATGTATCACTGAGATATAACTATAGAAATAATGTAGGGGGCGCACTTGAGTCAAATGTTAGCCCACAATATCAATGTGTCCACAAGGGCTCACTGATGATACACAATAAATCTGGTTCAGATCGGATGATGTATCACTGAGATATAACTGTAGTAATAATATAGGGGGCGCTATGGAGTAAAAATTTACATAACATTATCAATGTGTGTCGAAGTGTTCACTGATAAAGCACAATAAATCTCGTGCAGATCGGATAATGTATCACTAAGATATAACTGTAGTAATAATATAGGGGGCGCTATGGAGTAAACATTTACATACCATTATCAATGTGTGTCGAAGTGTTCACTGATAAAGCACAATAAATCTCATGCAGATCGGATAATGTATCACTAAGATATAACTGTAGTAATAATACAGGGGGCGCTATGGAGTAAAAATGTACATACCATCATCAATGTGTGTAGAAGTGTTCAGTGATGAATCACAATAAATCTCGTGCAGATCGGATAATGTATCACTAAGATATAACTGTAGTAATAATATAGGGGGCGCTATGGAGTAAAAATTTACATACCATTATCAATGTGTGTAGAAGTGTTCACTGATGAATCATAATAAATCTCGTGCAGATCGGATAATGTATCACTAAGATATAACTGTAGTAATAATATAGGGGGCGCTATGGAGTAAAAAATTACATAACATTATCAATGTGTGTCGAAGTGTTCACTGATAAAGCATAATAAATCTCGTGCAGATCGGATGATGTATCACTGAGATATAACTATAGAAATAATGTAGGGGGCGCACTTGAGTCAAATGTTAGCCCACCATATCAATGTGTCCACAAGGGCTCACTGATGATGCACAATAAATCTGGTTCAGATCGGATGATGTATCACTGAGATACAACAGTTTGAATAATCTAGGGGGCGCTATGGAGGCTATTTGCTAATTAGCATAAACACCTGTTCAAGGGGTGGGTAATGATCGATCATAATGATTTTGGTACTCCTCAGATCAAATCTGTGGAGTTTAGAACCAAACGTATGGTGACGGCGTTACGTCTTACTTCGCCACGTCACCACGCCCACTTGCTCCACCCAAAACGAACAGTGCTGGAAAGCTTGTTACACCAACATGTCTTCGGTGACTGGATACAATGTCACGCTGATTAGGTAACAGGGATCCGATATGGACCGTTCAACGTAAAACTTTACACTTCCTGTTGTCAGGGGGCGTGGCTTAAGTGATGTCATGATTTGACCATACAGTTTTGCAGGGGACCGGATGTGGGTCAATCACTGAAGGTTTGATGTATTAGACAGTTTTCGTGTAAGAGCTGTAAGCGTTTCGTTTTTCATGGCGAGATGTCCAACTTTGAGGTCTGGCCCCGCCCCTTCAGCATGCATGAAAACGCACAGTTTTGATAACATTTGTTCCCCCGTGCCTTATAAAGAAACTGGCCAAGTTTGAATCAAATCGAGCGAAATCCCTAGGAGGAGTTCGTTGAAATGCAGAGGCTGTAAACGGCCAAAAAGGGGTGAAAATTTGGTCATCGTTCCAAAATGGCCGCCTTACCATTTATCGTACAACATTGGTGCCAGAGAGTTTTCTGTGCATCTTGGTGAGTTGGACAAGTGTACCAAATTTCATGATTCTACGTCAAACTAAGGTCAATGCGGAGGGTATTTTTAATATTTCTAGGGGGCGCTCTTGAGCCGTTTCTGTAGCGATTTGCTAATTAGCATAAACACCTGTTCAAGGGGTGGGCAATGATCGATCATACTGATTTTGGTACTCCTCGGATCAAATCTGTGGATTTTAGATCCAAACGTATGGTGATGGCGTTACGTCTTACTTCGCCATGTCGCCACGCCCACTTGCTCCACCCAAAACGAACAGTGCTGGAAAGCTTGTTACACCAACATGTCTTTAGTCACTGGACACAATGTCACGCTGATTAGGTAACACGGGTCCGATATGGACCTTTCAAAGTAAAACTTTACACTTCCTGTTGTCAGGGGGCGTGGCTTAAGTGATGTCATGATTTGACCATACAGTTTTGCGGGGGACCGGATGTGGGTCAATAACTGAAGGTTTGATGTATTAGACTTTTTTCGTGTAAGAGCTGTAAGCGTTTCGTTTTTCATGGCGAGATGTCCAACTTTGACGTCTGGCCCCGCCCCTTCAGCATTCATGAAAACGCACAATTTTGATATCGTTTGTTCCCCCGTGCCTTATGAAGAAACTGGCCAAGTTTGAACCAAATCGAGCGAAATTCATAGGAGGAGTTCGTTCAAATGCGGAGGCTGTAAACGGCCAAAAAGGGGTGAAAATTTGGTCATCGTTCCAAAATGGCCGCCTTACCATTTATTGTACAACATTGGTGCCAGAGGGTTTTCTGTGCATCTTGGTGAGTTGGACAAGTGTACCAAATTTCATGATTCTACGTCAAACTAAGGTCAATGCGGAGGGTATTTTGAAAATTTCTAGGGGGCGCTCTTGAGCCGTTTCTGTGGCGATTTTTGCCACGCCCCCAAAATACGTAATTTTTCACCAGTCCTGACGAGTCCGCCAAATTTGGTGAGTTTTCGTATATGATAAAGCCCCCAAAAGGCCACTTAAAGAGGGACTAGAATAAAAAAAATAAATAATTAAAGCTGCAAGCAGCATTGAGGCCCGAAGCAGCTTAGCACCGCTCGGACCTTATTGAGGCGACCACGCGAGCTCCAGCTCGTCCGCTCGGTCGCCATTTCGAAGTCTCTCGTGTCTACTCCGCACCAGGGGTGCACACGCACAATAAATCTGGTTCAGATCGGATGATGTCTCACTGAGATATAACTGTAGTAATAATATAGGGGGCGCTATGGAGTAAAAATTTACATACCATTATCAATGTGTGTAGAAGTGTTCACTGATGAATCACAATAAATCTCGTGCAGATCGGATAATGTATCACTAAGATATAACTGTAGTAATAATATAGGGGGCGCTATGGAGTAAAAATTTACATACCATTATCAATGTGTGTCGAAGTGTTCACTGATAAAGCACAATAAATCTTGTGCAGATCGGATGATGTATCACTAAGATATAACTGTAGTAATAATATAGGGGGCGCTATGGAGTAAAAATTTACATACCATTATCAATGTGTGTCGAAGTGTTCACTGATAAAGCACAATAAATCTCGTGCAAATTGGATAATGTATCACTGAGATATAACTGTAGTAATAATATAGGGGGCGCTATGGAGTAAAAATTTACATACCATTATCAATGTGTATAGAAGTGTTCACTGATGAATCACATTAAATCTCGTGCAGATCGGATAATGTATCACTAAGATATAACTGTAATAATAATATAGGGGGCGCTATGGAGTAAAAATTTACATACATTATCAATGTGTGTCGAAGTGTTCACTGATAAAGCACAATAAATCTCGTGCAGATCGGATAATGTATCACTAAGATATAACTGTAGTAATAATACAGGGGGCGCTATGGAGTAAAAATTTACATACCATTATCAATGTGTGTAGAAGTGTTCACTGATGAATCATAATAAATCTCGTGCAGATCGGATAATGTATCACTAAGATATAACTGTAGTAATAATATAGGGGGCGCTATGGAGTAAAAATTTACATAACATTATCAATGTGTGTCGAAGTGTTCACTGATAAAGCATAATAAATCTTGTGCAGATCGGATGATGTATCACTGAGATATAACTATAGAAATAATGTAGGGGGCGCACTTGAGTCAAATGTTAGCCCACCATATCAATGTGTCCACAAGGGCTCACTGATGATGCACAATAAATCTGGTTCAGATCGGATGATGTATCACTGAGATACAACAGTTTGAATAATCTAGGGGGCGCTATGGAGGCTATTTGCTAATTAGCATAAACACCTGTTCAAGGGGTGGGTAATGATCGATCATAATGATTTTGGTACTCCTCAGATCAAATCTGTGGAGTTTAGAACCAAACGTATGGTGACGGCGTTACGTCTTACTTCGCCACGTCACCACGCCCACTTGCTCCACCCAAAACGAACAGTGCTGGAAAGCTTGTTACACCAACATGTCTTCGGTGACTGGATACAATGTCACGTTGATTAGGTAACAGGGATCCGATATGGACCGTTCAACGTAAAACTTTACACTTCCTGTTGTCAGGGGGCGTGGCTTAAGTGATGTCATGATTTGACCATACAGTTTTGCAGGGGACCGGATGTGGGTCAATCACTGAAGGTTTGATGTATTAGACAGTTTTCGTGTAAGAGCTGTAAGCGTTTCGTTTTTCATGGCGAGATGTCCAACTTTGAGGTCTGGCCCCGCCCCTTCAGCATGCATGAAAACGCACAGTTTTGATAACATTTGTTCCCCCGTGCCTTATAAAGAAACTGGCCAAGTTTGAATCAAATCGAGCGAAATCCCTAGGAGGAGTTCGTTGAAATGCAGAGGTTGTAAACGGCCAAAAATGTGTGAAAATTTGGTCATCGTTCCAAAATGGCCGCCTTACCATTTATCGTACAACATTGGTGCCAGAGGGTTTTCTGTGCATCTTGGTGAGTTGGACAAGTGTACCAAATTTCATGATTCTACGTCAAACTAAGGTCAATGCAGAGGGTATTTTGAATATTTCTAGGGGGCGCTCTTGAGCCGTTTCTGTAGCGATTTGCAAATTAGCATAAACACCTGTTCAAGGGGTGGGCAATGATCGATCATACTGATTTTGGTACTCCTCGGATCAAATCTGTGGATTTTAGAACCAAACGTAAGGTGATGGCGTTATGTCTTACTTCGCCACGTCGCCACGCCCACATGCTCCACCAAAAACGAACAGTATTGGAATGCTTGTTACACCAACATGTCTTCGGTCACTGGACACAATGCCACGCTGATTAGGTAACAGGGGTCCGATATGGACCGTTCAACGTAAAACTTTACACTTCCTGTTGTCAGGGGGCGTGGCTTAAGTGATGTCATGATTTGACCATACAGTTTTGCGGGGGACCGGATGTGGGTCAATAACTGAAGGTTTGATGTATTAGACTTTTTTCGTGTAAGAGCTGTAAGCGTTTCGTTTTTCATGGCGAGATGTCCAACTTTGACGTCTGGCCCCGCCCCTTCAGCATTCATGAAAACGCACAATTTTGATATCGTTTGTTCCCCCGTGCCTTATGAAGAAACTGGCCAAGTTTGAACCAAATCGAGCGAAATTCATAGGAGGAGTTCGTTCAAATGCGGAGGCTGTAAACGGCCAAAAAGGGGTGAAAATTTGGTCATCGTTCCAAAATGGCCGCCTTACCATTTATTGTACAACATTGGTGCCAGAGGGTTTTCTGTGCATCTTGGTGATTTGGACAAGTGTACCAAATTTCATGATTCTACGTCAAACTAAGGTCAATGCGGAGGGTATTTTGAAAATTTCTAGGGGGCGCTCTTGAGCCGTTTCTGTGGCGATTTTTGCCACGCCCCCAAAATACGTAATTTTTCACCAGTCCTGACGAGTCCGCCAAATTTGGTGAGTTTTCGTATATGATAAAGCCTCCAAAAGGCCACTTCTTTTGGCGGAAGAAAAAAAAAAATAATAAACACTACAATTACAATAGGTCCTTGCAGCGCTTCGCTGCTTCGGGCCTAATTAAAGCCGCAAGCGGCGTTGAGGCCCTCGCAGCTTAGCGCCGCTCGGACCTTATTGAGGCGACCGCGCGAGCTCCAGCTCGTCCGCTCGGTCGCCATTTCGAAGTCTCTCGTGTCTACTCCGCACCAGGGGTGCACACGCACAATAAATCTGGTTCAGATCGGATGATGTCTCACTGAGATATAACAGTTTGAATAATCTAGGGGGCGCTCTGGAGTCACATGTTAAACCACAATATCAATGTGTCCACAAGGGCTCACTGATGATGCACAATAAATCTGGTTCAGATCGGATGATGTATCACTGAGATATAACAGTTTGAATAATCTAGGGGGCGCTCTGGAGTCATATGTTAGCCCACCATATCAATGTGTCCACAAGGGCTCACTGATGATGCACAATAAATCTGGTTCAGATCGGATGATGTATCACTGAGATATAACTATATAAATAATGTAGGGGGCGCACTTGAGTCAAATGTTAGCCCACCATATCAATGTGTCCACAAGGGCTCACTGATGATGCACAATAAATCTGGTTCAGATCGGATGATGTATCACTGAGATATAACTATAGAAATAATGTAGGGGGCGCACTTGAGTCAAATGTTAGCCCACAATATCAATGTGTCCACAAGGGCTCACTGATGATACACAATAAATCTGGTTCAGATCGGATGATGTATCACTGAGATATAACTGTAGTAATAATATAGGGGGCGCTATGGAGTAAAAATTTACATAACATTATCAATGTGTGTCGAAGTGTTCACTGATAAAGCACAATAAATCTCGTGCAGATCGGATAATGTATCACTAAGATATAACTGTAGTAATAATATAGGGGGCGCTATGGAGTAAACATTTACATACCATTATCAATGTGTGTCGAAGTGTTCACTGATAAAGCACAATAAATCTCATGCAGATCGGATAATGTATCACTAAGATATAACTGTAGTAATAATACAGGGGGCGCTATGGAGTAAAAATGTACATACCATCATCAATGTGTGTAGAAGTGTTCAGTGATGAATCACAATAAATCTCGTGCAGATCGGATAATGTATCACTAAGATATAACTGTAGTAATAATATAGGGGGCGCTATGGAGTAAAAATTTACATACCATTATCAATGTGTGTCGAAGTGTTCACTGATAAAGCACAATAAATCTCGTGCAGATCGGATAATGTATCACTGAGATATAACTGTAGTAATAATATAGGGGGCGCTATGGAGTAAAAATTTACATACCATTATCAATGTGTGTAGAAGTGTTCACTGATGAATCACAATAAATCTCGTGCAGATCGGATAATGTATCACTAAGATATAACTGTAGTAATAATATAGGGGGCGCTATGGAGTAAAAATTTACATACCATTATCAATGTGTGTCGAAGTGTTCACTGATAAAGCACAATAAATCTTGTGCAGATCGGATGATGTATCACTAAGATATAACTGTAGTAATAATATAGGGGGCGCTATGGAGTAAAAATTTACATACCATTATCAATGTGTGTCGAAGTGTTCACTGATAAAGCACAATAAATCTCGTGCAAATTGGATAATGTATCACTAAGATATAACTGTAATAATAATATAGGGGGCGCTATGGAGTAAAAATTTACATAACATTATCAATGTGTGTCGAAGTGTTCACTGATAAAGCATAATAAATCTCGTGCAGATCGGATAATGTATCACTAAGATATAACTGTAGTAATAATACAGGGGGCGCTATGGAGTAAAAATTTACATACCATTATCAATGTGTGTAGAAGTGTTCACTGATGAATCATAATAAATCTCGTGCAGATCGGATAATGTATCACTAAGATATAACTGTAGTAATAATATAGGGGGCGCTATGGAGTAAAAATTTACATAACATTATCAATGTGTGTCGAAGTGTTCACTGATAAAGCATAATAAATCTTGTGCAGATCGGATGATGTATCACTGAGATATAACTATAGAAATAATGTAGGGGGCGCACTTGAGTCAAATGTTAGCCCACCATATCAATGTGTCCACAAGGGCTCACTGATGATGCACAATAAATCTGGTTCAGATCGGATGATGTATCACTGAGATACAACAGTTTGAATAATCTAGGGGGCGCTATGGAGGCTATTTGCTAATTAGCATAAACACCTGTTCAAGGGGTGGGTAATGATCGATCATAATGATTTTGGTACTCCTCAGATCAAATCTGTGGAGTTTAGAACCAAACGTATGGTGACGGCGTTACGTCTTACTTCGCCACGTCACCACGCCCACTTGCTCCACCCAAAACGAACAGTGCTGGAAAGCTTGTTACACCACCATGTCTTCGGTGACTGGATACAATGTCACGTTGATTAGGTAACAGGGATCCGATATGGACCGTTCAACGTAAAACTTTACACTTCCTGTTGTCAGGGGGCGTGGCTTAAGTGATGTCATGATTTGACCATACAGTTTTGCAGGGGACCGGATGTGGGTCAATCACTGAAGGTTTGATGTATTAGACAGTTTTCGTGTAAGAGCTGTAAGCGTTTCGTTTTTCATGGCGAGATGTCCAACTTTGAGGTCTGGCCCCGCCCCTTCAGCATGCATGAAAACGCACAGTTTTGATAACATTTGTTCCCCCGTGCCTTATAAAGAAACTGGCCAAGTTTGAATCAAATCGAGCGAAATCCCTAGGAGGAGTTCGTTGAAATGCAGAGGTTGTAAACGGCCAAAAATGTGTGAAAATTTGGTCATCGTTCCAAAATGGCCGCCTTACCATTTATCGTACAACATTGGTGCCAGAGGGTTTTCTGTGCATCTTGGGGAGTTGGACAAGTGTACCAAATTTCATGATTCTACGTCAAACTAAGGTCAATGCAGAGGGTATTTTGAATATTTCTAGGGGGCGCTCTTGAGCCGTTTCTGTAGCGATTTGCAAATTAGCATAAACACCTGTTCAAGGGGTGGGCAATGATCGATCATACTGATTTTGGTACTCCTCGGATCAAATCTGTGGATTTTAGAACCAAACGTAAGGTGATGGCGTTATGTCTTACTTCGCCACGTCGCCACGCCCACATGCTCCACCAAAAACGAACAGTATTGGAATGCTTGTTACACCAACATGTCTTCGGTCACTGGACACAATGCCACGCTGATTAGGTAACAGGGGTCCGATATGGACCGTTCAACGTAAAACTTTACACTTCCTGTTGTCAGGGGGCGTGGCTTAAGTGATGTCATGATTTGACCATACAGTTTTGCGGGGGACCGGATGTGGGTCAATAACTGAAGGTTTGATGTATTAGACTTTTTTCGTGTAAGAGCTGTAAGCGTTTCGTTTTTCATGGCGAGATGTCCAACTTTGACGTCTGGCCCCGCCCCTTCAGCATTCATGAAAACGCACAATTTTGATATCGTTTGTTCCCCCGTGCCTTATGAAGAAACTGGCCAAGTTTGAACCAAATCGAGCGAAATTCATAGGAGGAGTTCGTTCAAATGCGGAGGCTGTAAACGGCCAAAAAGGGGTGAAAATTTGGTCATCGTTCCAAAATGGCCGCCTTACCATTTATTGTACAACATTGGTGCCAGAGGGTTTTCTGTGCATCTTGGTGATTTGGACAAGTGTACCAAATTTCATGATTCTACGTCAAACTAAGGTCAATGCGGAGGGTATTTTGAAAATTTCTAGGGGGCGCTCTTGAGCCGTTTCTGTGGCGATTTTTGCCACGCCCCCAAAATACGTAATTTTTCACCAGTCCTGACGAGTCCGCCAAATTTGGTGAGTTTTCGTATATGATAAAGCCTCCAAAAGGCCACTTCTTTTGGCGGAAGAAAAAAAAAAATAATAAACACTACAATTACAATAGGTCCTTGCAGCGCTTCGCTGCTTCGGGCCTAATTAAAGCCGCAAGCAGCATTGAGGCCCTCGCAGCTTAGCGCCGCTCGGACCTTATTGAGGCGACCGCGCGAGCTCCAGCTCGTCCGCTCGGTCGCCATTTCGAAGTCTCTCGTGTCTACTCCGCACCAGGGGTGCACACGCACAATAAATCTGGTTCAGATCGGATGATGTCTCACTGAGATATAACAGTTTGAATAATCTAGGGGGCGCTCTGGAGTCACATGTTAAACCACAATATCAATGTGTCCACAAGGGCTCACTGATGATGCACAATAAATCTGGTTCAGATCGGATGATGTATCACTGAGATATAACAGTTTGAATAATCTAGGGGGCGCTCTGGAGTCATATGTTAGCCCACCATATCAATGTGTCCACAAGGGCTCACTGATGATGCACAATAAATCTGGTTCAGATCGGATGATGTATCACTGAGATATAACTATATAAATAATGTAGGGGGCGCACTTGAGTCAAATGTTAGCCCACCATATCAATGTGTCCACAAGGGCTCACTGATGATGCACAATAAATCTGGTTCAGATCGGATGATGTATCACTGAGATATAACTATAGAAATAATGTAGGGGGCGCACTTGAGTCAAATGTTAGCCCACAATATCAATGTGTCCACAAGGGCTCACTGATGATACACAATAAATCTGGTTCAGATCGGATGATGTATCACTGAGATATAACTGTAGTAATAATATAGGGGGCGCTATGGAGTAAAAATTTACATAACATTATCAATGTGTGTCGAAGTGTTCACTGATAAAGCACAATAAATCTCGTGCAGATCGGATAATGTATCACTAAGATATAACTGTAGTAATAATATAGGGGGCGCTATGGAGTAAACATTTACATACCATTATCAATGTGTGTCGAAGTGTTCACTGATAAAGCACAATAAATCTCATGCAGATCGGATAATGTATCACTAAGATATAACTGTAGTAATAATACAGGGGGCGCTATGGAGTAAAAATGTACATACCATCATCAATGTGTGTAGAAGTGTTCAGTGATGAATCACAATAAATCTCGTGCAGATCGGATAATGTATCACTAAGATATAACTGTAGTAATAATATAGGGGGCGCTATGGAGTAAAAATTTACATACCATTATCAATGTGTGTCGAAGTGTTCACTGATAAAGCACAATAAATCTCGTGCAGATCGGATAATGTATCACTGAGATATAACTGTAGTAATAATATAGGGGGCGCTATGGAGTAAAAATTTACATACCATTATCAATGTGTGTAGAAGTGTTCACTGATGAATCACAATAAATCTCGTGCAGATCGGATAATGTATCACTAAGATATAACTGTAGTAATAATATAGGGGGCGCTATGGAGTAAAAATTTACATACCATTATCAATGTGTGTCGAAGTGTTCACTGATAAAGCACAATAAATCTTGTGCAGATCGGATGATGTATCACTAAGATATAACTGTAGTAATAATATAGGGGGCGCTATGGAGTAAAAATTTACATACCATTATCAATGTGTGTCGAAGTGTTCACTGATAAAGCACAATAAATCTCGTGCAGATCGGATAATGTATCACTAAGATATAACTGTAGTAATAATATAGGGGGCGCTATGGAGTAAAAATTTACATACATTATCAATGTGTGTCGAAGTGTTCACTGATAAAGCACAATAAATCTCGTGCAGATCGGATAATGTATCACTAAGATATAACTGTAGTAATAATACAGGGGGCGCTATGGAGTAAAAATTTACATACCATTATCAATGTGTGTAGAAGTGTTCACTGATGAATCATAATAAATCTCGTGCAGATCGGATAATGTATCACTAAGATATAACTGTAGTAATAATATAGGGGGCGCTATGGAGTAAAAATTTACATAACATTATCAATGTGTGTCGAAGTGTTCACTGATAAAGCATAATAAATCTTGTGCAGATCGGATGATGTATCACTGAGATATAACTATAGAAATAATGTAGGGGGCGCACTTGAGTCAAATGTTAGCCCACCATATCAATGTGTCCACAAGGGCTCACTGATGATGCACAATAAATCTGGTTCAGATCGGATGATGTATCACTGAGATACAACAGTTTGAATAATCTAGGGGGCGCTATGGAGGCTATTTGCTAATTAGCATAAACACCTGTTCAAGGGGTGGGTAATGATCGATCATAATGATTTTGGTACTCCTCAGATCAAATCTGTGGAGTTTAGAACCAAACGTATGGTGACGGCGTTACGTCTTACTTCGCCACGTCACCACGCCCACTTGCTCCACCCAAAACGAACAGTGCTGGAAAGCTTGTTACACCACCATGTCTTCGGTGACTGGATACAATGTCACGTTGATTAGGTAACAGGGATCCGATATGGACCGTTCAACGTAAAACTTTACACTTCCTGTTGTCAGGGGGCGTGGCTTAAGTGATGTCATGATTTGACCATACAGTTTTGCAGGGGACCGGATGTGGGTCAATCACTGAAGGTTTGATGTATTAGACAGTTTTCGTGTAAGAGCTGTAAGCGTTTCGTTTTTCATGGCGAGATGTCCAACTTTGAGGTCTGGCCCCGCCCCTTCAGCATGCATGAAAACGCACAGTTTTGATAACATTTGTTCCCCCGTGCCTTATAAAGAAACTGGCCAAGTTTGAATCAAATCGAGCGAAATCCCTAGGAGGAGTTCGTTGAAATGCAGAGGTTGTAAACGGCCAAAAAGGGGTGAAAATTTGGTCATCGTTCCAAAATGGCCGCCTTACCATTTATCGTACAACATTGGTGCCAGAGGGTTTTCTGTGCATCTTGGTGAGTTGGACAAGTGTACCAAATTTCATGATTCTACGTCAAACTAAGGTCAATGCAGAGGGTATTTTGAATATTTCTAGGGGGCGCTCTTGAGCCGTTTCTGTAGCGATTTGCAAATTAGCATAAACACCTGTTCAAGGGGTGGGCAATGATCGATCATACTGATTTTGGTACTCCTCGGATCAAATCTGTGGATTTTAGAACCAAACGTAAGGTGATGGCGTTATGTCTTACTTCGCCACGTCGCCACGCCCACATGCTCCACCAAAAACGAACAGTATTGGAATGCTTGTTACACCAACATGTCTTCGGTCACTGGACACAATGCCACGCTGATTAGGTAACAGGGGTCCGATATGGACCGTTCAACGTAAAACTTTACACTTCCTGTTGTCAGGGGGCGTGGCTTAAGTGATGTCATGATTTGACCATACAGTTTTGCGGGGGACCGGATGTGGGTCAATAACTGAAGGTTTGATGTATTAGACTTTTTTCGTGTAAGAGCTGTAAGCGTTTCGTTTTTCATGGCGAGATGTCCAACTTTGACGTCTGGCCCCGCCCCTTCAGCATTCATGAAAACGCACAATTTTGATATCGTTTGTTCCCCCGTGCCTTATGAAGAAACTGGCCAAGTTTGAACCAAATCGAGCGAAATTCATAGGAGGAGTTCGTTCAAATGCGGAGGCTGTAAACGGCCAAAAAGGGGTGAAAATTTGGTCATCGTTCCAAAATGGCCGCCTTACCATTTATTGTACAACATTGGTGCCAGAGGGTTTTCTGTGCATCTTGGTGAGTTGGACAAGTGTACCAAATTTCATGATTCTACGTCAAACTAAGGTCAATGCGGAGGGTATTTTGAAAATTTCTAGGGGGCGCTCTTGAGCCGTTTCTGTGGCGATTTTTGCCACGCCCCCAAAATACGTAATTTTTCACCAGTCCTGACGAGTCCGCCAAATTTGGTGAGTTTTCGTATATGATAAAGCCTCCAAAAGGCCACTTCTTTGGGGGGAAAAAAAAAAAAAAAAATAATAATAATAATTAAAGCCGCAAGCGGCGTTGAGGCCCGAAGCAGCTTAGCGCCGCTCGGACCTTATTGAGGCGACCGCGCGAGCTCCAGCTCGTCCGCTCGGTCGCCATTTCGAAGTCTCTCGTGTCTACTCCGCACCAGGGGTGCACACGCACAATAAATCTGGTTCAGATCGGATGATGTCTCACTGAGATATAACAGTTTGAATAATCTAGGGGGCGCTCTGGAGTCACATGTTAAACCACAATATCAATGTGTCCACAAGGTCTCACTGATGATACACAATAAATCTGGTTCAGATCGGATGATGTCTCACTGAGATATAACAGTTTGAATAATCTAGGGGGCGCTATGGAGTTATATGTTAAACCACATTATCAATGTGTCCACAAGGGCTCACTGATTATTCACAATAAATTTGGTTCAGATCGGATGATGTATCACTGAGATATAACTATAGAAATAATGTAGGGGGCGCACTTGAGTCAAATGTTAGCCCACCATATCAATGTGTCCACAAGGGCTCACTGATGATGCACAATAAATCTGGTTCAGATCGGATGATGTATCACTGAGATATAACAGTTTGAATAATCTAGGGGGCGCTCTGGAGTCATATGTTAAACAACAATATCAATGTGTCCACAAGGTCTCACTGATTATGCACAATAAATCTGGTTCAGATCGGATGATGTATCACTGAGATGGGACTATAGAAATAATGTAGGGGACGCATGAAGCGCAAGTTTGAGGCCTGGCCACGCCCCTTTAGCATAAACGAAAACGCAAACTTTTGATAACTTTTACTGTCCAATGTGTTAAGGGCATGTTAACCAAGTTTAAAGGCAATCCTTCAAAATCACTAAGAGGAGTTTGTTTAAATACGCAATTCAAAAACATCGGAAAATGACCTTTGACCCAAAATGGCCGACTTTGTTTTTGTTTTGGACCAGGGTTCCAAGAGACTTTTTTGTAGGTCCTGACAATTTACACATGTATACCACGTTTCATAATTCTGGGATAAAGCATGGCTGGGGACTGATTTTTAAACTAAATTCTAGGGGGCGCTCTGGAAGAATCAGGCCACGCCCACTACATATTGGACTGCAGTCCTGTCGAGGGATGGATAAATATAGATCTTAGTGAATTTGGTGCAGCTGGGAGCTTATATTAGGAAGTTATTTTAGCTTGATGTTTCATGGAGAATGGCCAGATTTGAGGCTTGGCCACGCCCACATGCTTTGACATAGAAAAATTCTTTTGATAACTTTTGACCTTCAATGCCTCAAGATAGTGCTGACCGAGTTTGACGCCTGGATCTCGAAAGCTCTAGGACGAGTTCGCTCAGATATGACGTAAATGAAATAGACCAAATTGTGACTTTGACCTAAAATGGCCGACATACTGTTGGCTTTGGACCATTGCTCCAAGAGACTTTTTTGTAGCTCCTGATGAGATACACATGTGTAGCAAGTTTCATAATTCTGGGATAAAGCATGGCTGGGGGCTGTTTTTTTAAAATATTCTAGAGGGCGCTGTTGCGGAATTAGGCCACGCCCACCAAGTATTGCAATGGAATCCTGCAGGGGGGTGAACAAGGATCGATGTCAGTGAGTTTGGTGAAGCTGGGAGCTTATATTAGGAAGTTATTTTAGCTTGATGTTTCATGGAGAATGGCCATATTTGAGGCTTGGCCACGCCCACATGCTTTGACATAGAAAAATTCTTTTGATAACTTTTGACCTTCAATGCCTCAAGGTAGTGCTGACCGAGTTTGACGCCTGGATCTCGAAAGCTCTAGGACGAGTTCGCTCAGATATGACGTAAATGAAATAGACCAAATTGTGACTTTGACCTAAGGCCACGCCCACATGCTTTGTCATAGAAAAATTCTTTTGATAACTTTTGACCTTCAATGCCTCAAGATAGTGCTGACCGAGTTTGACGCCTGGATCTCGAAAGCTCTAGGACGAGTTCGCTCAGATATGACGTAGTTGATGTTTCATGGAAAATGGCCAGATTTGAGGCTTGGCCACGCCCACATGCTTTGACATAGAAAAATTCTTTTGATAACTTTTGACCTTCAATGCCTCAAGATAGTGCTGACTGAGTTTGACCCCTGGATCTCGAAAGCTCTAGGACGAGTTCGCTCAGATATGACGTAAACGAAATAGACCAAATTTGACTTTGACCTAAGGCCACGCCCACATGCTTTGACTTAGAAAAATTCTTTTGATAACTTTTGACCTTCAATGCCTCAAGATAGTGCTGACCGAGTTTGACGCCTGGATCTCGAAAGCTCTAGGACGAGTTCGCTCAGATATGACGTAAATGAAATAGACCAAATTGTGACTTTGACCTAAAATGGCCGACTTCCTGTTGGCTTTGGACCATTGCTCCAAGAGACTTTTTTGTAGCTCCTGATGAGATACATATGTGTACCAAGTTTCATTATTCTAGGATAAAGCATGGTGTCAATAGACCTTTAAATGTCAAAGTTATAGCGTTTCGTTTGTTTCGGCGAGTACGCCAAGTTCACCGCTCCACCACGCCCCCTGAACATATACGAAAAGTCAATTTTTTTGATAACTTTTAAAGGCCCATGCCTTAACTGCATTCTGACAAAGTTTGAAGCCGATAGGTCGAACGCCTGAGAAGGAGTTCGTCAAAGTTCGACATGAGTAAAACTGAAAAATGACCAAAATTTGACCTTTGACCCAAAATGGCCGCCTACCTGTGCATTTTAGAGGGTACCTCCAATGTACTTTTTTTCTTGAATTGGGGAGATCTACATATGTACCGAGTTTCAGATCTCTACGACTTACGGTTTTCCCCAACTCACGTTAGGGGGCGCTGTTGAGCAGTTAGGCCACGCCCACTTGCGATTACACCAGATTCATAAAATTTTCGTTGGGGGACAATTTTGGGTGAAGTTTGGTGAGTTTTTGAATATGTTAAAGGCCCCAAACGGCCGCGCGAAGTGACGGAAGAAGAATAATAATAATGAAGAAATCCTGCGATTACAATAGGCCTTCAGCAGAGCTTCGCTGCTTCGGGCCTAATTAAAGCCGCAAGCGGCGTTGAGGCCCGAAGCAGCTTAGCGCCGCTCGGACCTTATTGAGGCGACCGCGCGAGCTCCAGCTCGTCCGCTCGGTCGCCATTTCGAAGTCTCTCGTGTCTACTCCGCACCAGGGGTGCACACGCACAATAAATCTGGTTCAGATCGGATGATGTCTCACTGAGATATAACAGTTTGAATAATCTAGGGGGCGCTCTGGAGTCACATGTTAAACCACAATATCAATGTGTCCACAAGGTCTCACTGATGATACACAATAAATCTGGTTCAGATCGGATGATGTCTCACTGAGATATAACAGTTTGAATAATCTAGGGGGCGCTATGGAGTTATATGTTAAACCACATTATCAATGTGTCCACAAGGGCTCACTGATTATTCACAATAAATTTGGTTCAGATCGGATGATGTATCACTGAGATATAACTATAGAAATAATGTAGGGGGCGCACTTGAGTCAAATGTTAGCCCACCATATCAATGTGTCCACAAGGGCTCACTGATGATACACAATAAATCTGGTTCAGATCGGATGATGTCTCACTGAGATATAACAGTTTGAATAATCTAGGGGGCGCTATGGAGTTATATGTTAAACCACATTATCAATGTGTCCACAAGGGCTCACTGATTATTCACAATAAATTTGGTTCAGATCGGATGATGTATCACTGAGATATAACTATAGAAATAATGTAGGGGGCGCACTTGAGTCAAATGTTAGCCCACCATATCAATGTGTCCACAAGGGCTCACTGATGATGCACAATAAATCTGGTTCAGATCGGATGATGTATCACTGAGATACAACAGTTTGAATAATCTAGGGGGCGCTATGGAGGCTATTTGCTAATTAGCATAAACACCTGTTCAAGGGGTGGGTAATGATCGATCATAATGATTTTGGTACTCCTCAGATCAAATCTGTGGAGTTTAGAACCAAACGTATGGTGACGGCGTTACGTCTTACTTCGCCACGTCACCACGCCCACTTGCTCCACCCAAAACGAACAGTGCTGGAAAGCTTGTTACACCAACATGTCTTCGGTGACTGGATACAATGTCACGCTGATTAGGTAACAGGGGTCCGATATGGACCGTTCAACGTAAAACTTTACACTTCCTGTTGTCAGGGGGCGTGGCTTAAGTGATGTCATGATTTGACCATACAGTTTTGCGGGGGACCGGATGTGGGTCAATAACTGAAGGTTTGATGTATTAGACTTTTTTCGTGTAAGAGCTGTAAGCGTTTCGTTTTTCATGGCGAGATGTCCAACTTTGACGTCTGGCCCCGCCCCTTCAGCATTCATGAAAACGCACAATTTTGATATCGTTTGTTCCCCCGTGCCTTATGAAGAAACTGGCCAAGTTTGAACCAAATCGAGCGAAATTCATAGGAGGAGTTCGTTCAAATGCGGAGGCTGTAAACGGCCAAAAAGGGGTGAAAATTTGGTCATCGTTCCAAAATGGCCGCCTTACCATTTATTGTACAACATTGGTGCCAGAGGGTTTTCTGTGCATCTTGGTGAGTTGGACAAGTGTACCAAATTTCATGATTCTACGTCAAACTAAGGTCAATGCGGAGGGTATTTTGAAAATTTCTAGGGGGCGCTCTTGAGCCGTTTCTGTGGCGATTTTTGCCACGCCCCCAAAATACGTAATTTTTCACCAGTCCTGACGAGCCCGCCAAATTTGGTGAGTTTTCGTATATGATAAAGCCTCCAAAAGGTTTACATACCATTATCAATGTGTGTAGAAGTGTTCACTGATGAATCACAATAAATCTCGTGCAGATCGGATAATGTATCACTAAGATATAACTGTAGTAATAATATAGGGGGCGCTATGGAGTAAAAATTTACATACCATTATCAATGTGTGTCGAAGTGTTCACTGATAAAGCACAATAAATCTCGTGCAGATCGGATAATGTATCACTGAGATATAACTGTAGTAATAATATAGGGGGCGCTATGGAGTAAAAATTTACATACCATTATCAATGTGTGTAGAAGTGTTCACTGATGAATCACAATAAATCTCGTGCAGATCGGATAATGTATCACTAAGATATAACTGTAGTAATAATATAGGGGGCGCTATGGAGTAAAAATTTACATACCATTATCAATGTGTGTCGAAGTGTTCACTGATAAAGCACAATAAATCTGGTTCAGATCGGATGATGTATCACTGAGATATAACAGTTTGAATAATCTAGGGGGCGCTCTAGAGTCATATGTTGAACCACAATATCAATGTGTCCACAAGGTCTCACTGATGATGCACAATAAATCTGGTTCAGATCAGATGATGTATCACTGAGATATAACTATAGAAGTAATGTAGGGGGCGCACTTGAGTCAAATGTTAGCCCACCATATCAATGTGTCCACAAGGGCTCACTGATGATGCACAATAAATCTGGTTCAGATCGGATGATGTATCACTGAGATATAACAGTTTGAATAATCTAGGGGGCGCTCTGGAGTCATATGTTAGCCCACCATATCAATGTGTCCACAAGGGCTCACTGATGATGCACAATAAATCTGGTTCAGATCGGATGATGTATCACTGAGATATAACTATAGAAATAATGTAGGGGGCGCACTTGAGTCAAATGTTAGCCCACCATATCAATGTGTCCACAAGGGCTCACTGATGATGCACAATAAATCTGGTTCAGATCGGATGATGTATCACTGAGATACAACAGTTTGAATAATCTAGGGGGCGCTATGGAGGCTATTTGCTAATTAGCATAAACACCTGTTCAAGGGGTGGGTAATGATCGATCATAATGATTTTGGTACTCCTCAGATCAAATCTGTGGAGTTTAGAACCAAACGTATGGTGACGGCGTTACGTCTTACTTCGCCACGTCACCACGCCCACTTGCTCCACCCAAAACGAACAGTGCTGGAAAGCTTGTTACACCAACATGTCTTCGGTGACTGGATACAATGTCACGCTGATTAGGTAACAGGGATCCGATATGGACCGTTCAACGTAAAACTTTACACTTCCTGTTGTCAGGGGGCGTGGCTTAAGTGATGTCATGATTTGACCATACAGTTTTGCAGGGGACCGGATGTGGGTCAATCACTGAAGGTTTGATGTATTAGACAGTTTTCGTGTAAGAGCTGTAAGCGTTTCGTTTTTCATGGCGAGATGTCCAACTTTGAGGTCTGGCCCCGCCCCTTCAGCATGCATGAAAACGCACAGTTTTGATAACATTTGTTCCCCCGTGCCTTATAAAGAAACTGGCCAAGTTTGAATCAAATCGAGCGAAATCCCTAGGAGGAGTTCGTTGAAATGCAGAGGTTGTAAACGGCCAAAAAGGGGTGAAAATTTGGTCATCGTTCCAAAATGGCCGCCTTACCATTTATCGTACAACATTGGTGCCAGAGGGTTTTCTGTGCATCTTGGTGAGTTGGACAAGTGTACCAAATTTCATGATTCTACGTCAAACTAAGGTCAATGCAGAGGGTATTTTGAATATTTCTAGGGGGCGCTCTTGAGCCGTTTCTGTAGCGATTTGCTAATTAGCATAAACACCTGTTCAAGGGGTGGGCAATGATCGATCATACTGATTTTGGTACTCCTCGGATCAAATCTGTGGATTTTAGAACCAAACGTATGGTGATGGCGTTATGTCTTACTTCGCCACGTCGCCACGCCCACATGCTCCACCAAAAACGAACAGTATTGGAATGCTTGTTACACCAACATGTCTTCGGTCACTGGACACAATGCCACGCTGATTAGGTAACAGGGGTCCGATATGGACCGTTCAACGTAAAACTTTACACTTCCTGTTGTCAGGGGGCGTGGCTTAAGTGATGTCATGATTTGACCATACAGTTTTGCGGGGGACCGGATGTGGGTCAATAACTGAAGGTTTGATGTATTAGACTTTTTTCGTGTAAGAGCTGTAAGCGTTTCGTTTTTCATGGCGAGATGTCCAACTTTGACGTCTGGCCCCGCCCCTTCAGCATTCATGAAAACGCACAATTTTGATGTCGTTTGTTCCCCCATGCCTTATGAAGAAACTGGCCAAGTTTGAACCAAATCGAGCGAAATTCATAGGAGGAGTTCGTTCAAATGCAGAGGCTGTAAACGGCCAAAAAGGGGTGAAAATGTGGTAATCGTTCCAAAATGGCCGCCTTACCATTTATTGTACAACATTGGTGCCAGAGGGTTTTCTGTGCATCTTGGTGAGTTGGACAAGTGTACCAAATTTCATGATTCTACGTCAAACTAAGGTCAATGCGGAGGGTATTTTGAAAATTTCTAGGGGGCGCTCTTGAGCCGTTTTTGTGGCGATTTTTGCCACACCCCCAAAATACGTAATTTTTCACCAGTCCTGACGAGTCCGCCAAATTTGGTGAGTTTTCGTATATGATAAAGCCCCCAAAAGGCCACTTAAAGAGGGACTAGAATAAAAATAAAAAAAATAATAATAATAAACACTACAATTACAATAGGTCCTTGCAGCGCTTCGCTGCTTCGGGCCTAATAATAAACACTACAATTACAATAGGTCCTTGCAGCGCTTCGCTGCTTCGGGCCTAATAATAAACACTACAATTACAATAGGTCCTTGCAGCGCTTCGCTGCTTCGGGCCTAATAATAAATTCAATTTATACCGCACTTTTCATTAATAAAAATCTCAAAGTGCTAAGAGCAGAGATGGAATCATGAGGTCACCGAGCTGGATTCCCTCTGCCCCCTGGCTGCACTGAAAATTTCTATCCATAAACATTGTGAACAGAATTGGTAACAATAGGTCACCCTGGACTCCAACTCCCACCCTGAAGGGATCCGACTTACTACCGACAATGGGAAGCAAACTCCTGCACCGCTTGTATACGGACCGAACAGCCCATAGCAACGGACCTCCAATCCCATACTCACTGTGAACCACCACAGTGTACACCATGTACAGTATCATGGTTGAAAACCTTCTCCAAGTCCACAAAACACATAGGCTGTGTCTCAATTCAGGGGCTTCATCCTCATGAGTGCGCATTTGTCGGCCGCATACGTCATTGCCCCGCGCGGAGGACTGTCCCAATTCGAAGACTCCTCCTCATGCGGCCGAGGAATGCGGCCTACTTCCTGCCGAAATCGAAGGATGCATTCGTGGAACCTTCAAGACGGAGGCTATCCCAGAATTCATAGCGCCAGCAGAGATTTTGCGGGGGGTGGGACTTTCTGCGTGCAGGGTCGGGGCTGATGCGTGTTGTTGAGTCATCAGCTCGTTCTGACAACAACCTCAGCGCGAATATTCATTCAACCTTTATTTAGTCATCTCAAACAACCTCAGCGCAAATATATCTCATTAAAATTTAACTACAGAAACGACTAAAAAAAACGTGTTAGCTGAATATATATTAGTGTTTCTGAGTTTACTGTTTTGAAGAACTGATTACAAATCAGCTTATTTTACACGTGCATAGCAAGGATTTTCCATGGGGCGATCTGTTAAAACTCAGAGTGGACCTATGAAAGGCAAGCTGTCTAGTAGCTCAACTGGTTAAACATCCCACGATTGGCGCAGAGATACTTTTCTCGAAGCTGGTTCGAATCTCACTCGGTACGGTTAAAACTTATTTTACGTTTGTCTTTTATTGGATAAAAAAAAAGGAGTTTCACAAACTCCTTCTTTTTAATCTCAGTCCTCATTTTTTTATCCAATAAAAGACAAACGTAAAATAAGTTTTAACCGTACCGAGTGAGATTCGAACCAGCTTCGAGAAAAGTATCTCTGCGCCAATCGTGGGATGCTTAACAAGTTGAGCTACTGGACAAGTTGCTTTTTGTAGGTCCACTCTGGGTTTTAACAGATCGCCCCTCGTTCTTAACAAACAGTAAACTCGGAACACTATACAGTATATACGTGTACAGTATTCAGCTTAGTAATATATTTTAGCGGCGTCCCTTCTCTTTCCACACACACAAACACCGCACACACGCGCACAAAAGAACTTCCCACCCATTTCAAGAGAACGCCCCACCCACTTCAAGGCCGGCAAACCTGAAGGCTAGACCGTCCCATTTCAGCAGTTTCGTCAAGCCCACCCGGCCTTGTGAGTGCGTGGCCTACTCGGCCCAGCTAGGCTGGGTCCTCATGAGGATGCAGCCCCTGAATTGAGACACAGCCCACGTATCTCGGGATCTTGTTCACGAATGAGGGAAAACTGGAGCGTGAGATCGATAGGCGGATAGGTGCAGCGTCCGCAGTGAAGCGGGCGCTGTACCGGTCTGTCGTGGTGAAGAGAGAGCTGAGTCAAAAGGCAAAGCTCTCAATTTACCAGATCGATCTACGTTCCCACCCTCATCTATGGTCATGAGCTTTGGGTTATGACCGAAAGAACAAGATCTCGGATACAAGCGGCTGAAATGAGTTTTCTCCGCAGGGTGTCTGGACTCTCCCTTAGAGATAGGGTGAGAAGCTCAGTCATCCGGGAGGGACTCGGAGTAGAGCCGCTGCTTCTCCACATCGAGAGGAGCCAGTTGAGGTGGCTCGGGCATCTGGTTAGGATGCCTCCTGGACGCCTCCCTGGTGAGGTGTTCCGGGCATGTCCCACCGGGAGGAGACCCAGAGGAAGACCCAGGACACGCTGGAGGGACTATGTTTCTCGGCTGGCCTGGGAACGCCTTGGGATTCCCCCGGAGGAGCTGCTCCAAGTGGCTGGGGAGAGGGAAGTCTGGGCCTCCCTACTTAGGTTGCTACCCCCGCGACCCGACCCCGGATAAGCGGAAGAAGATGGATGGATGGATGGATGGATATGTACATCTTCATCCCTGAAAGAGTGACCGCTGCGGTCTACACTCATCTCCAGGCCAGCGGTCACTCTTTCAGGGATGAAGATGTTCACATCCTTGATAGAGAGGAACGATGGTTTCAGAGAGAAGTAAAGGGGGGCCATCTTTGTGAAAAGAAATCGTCCATCATTAAACAGAGGTGGAGGCCTCCGGGTTCAACTGTCCCCCTCTTACAATGCAGTTATTGCTCGTATCACTCAGCCCTCTGTGAATAGCAAACAACCATCAGGGTGCTAACGATCCATCGTTAGGCTGATGGTCCTCCTTGATCACGTGAGCAGCTGGTTTTGGCTGTCATCAGCAAACTGGTTGATCCTAGGCATGTAACGGTATACGTGGGTGTACCAAACCGTTTCGGTACGGCACGTTCGGTCCACCTGCGTACCGTTTCGGTTATTTTTTTCACTCCTTAAACGTTTTTAACGGGGGATATATGCGCCGCGGAACTAAAAATTCCTAGGTGTGTTGCAACACGGCGCTATTATCTTGACGCAAGCGCAGCATTTAGCATGTTAGCGTCTCGCTGCGCTCTCATGTTTAGGAACGTTAAAGACGAGCGCAAGTCCAAAGCTGTGTGTGGACGTTTGGTGCAGACATGCAGAAAAGCGGAGCGCTGCGCCACGAGAGAACCAACAAGATTAGATCTGCAGCTGCAGTTGCAACACGTTTTTTTTTTCAACACGTCTAACTTGGTAACGGACTTGAAACAACGTCATCCCAAAGTGAACGTCTCTTCTAAAAGCAAAAAAAAAAGCAGCTTGTTGCAAACAGCAGCATTTAAACGTCCTTCAGGTAAATCAAATATGTCCAGCTCAATAACACAAGCTGTAGAAGTTTTTTAAGCTCTGGACTGAATGTTGTTGATATGTGCACTGCAGGCTTTAAAGTTTGTGAGCCCCACTACAACATCCATCATGTCAACACTTCAGACAAAAAGTTCATCACTTTATGAAAAAGCTAAAACTGATGTCAACAAGCCCTGGAGCTGATTAAAGCCATGATGATGATGATGACCGAGCGATTTAACCACCTCATAACAACCGTTCAAGAAGAGGTATTGTTGTTTTATTAATATTATTATCTATATAACTTTTTTAAATTTAAATTTATAATCTTATTAACTGTTTTTTTTTACCTCTTTGTGTTTTATTTCCAGAAAGGGACAGATAGCAGTTGACTTCTTCCTCTTCAGGGAAATCCACCACCCCCAGTAGAAATGTGTGACTGAATTCTGAACTTTTCCAGGGATACCCTGATGCATGCTCAATAATCCAGGTAGAAAAAGCTAAAAAAAAAAAGCTAAGTCTGGTCCTCTTCCAGGGACCTGTCCCACCTGGGGGAGCAGGTCCAAGAAGAGGTTGTTGTGAGTAATGAGGACAAATACAGCCACACTGCTGATACTGTTGTTATTGAGAGGATTTTATCCAGCACTGAATATATTCACTGTAACTAGATCTGTGCTTTTAGCAGAAAATGTGGACAAGTTGGTCTTTTTGGACAAAACCTTTAAACTTGATTAGTTAGATTGTAAACAGTCTGTTGCTGCTTATTGTTCTGGTTCTGACTGTTATTGTATTTATTAAGATTTTTATTATTGTTAGTATAGTTTATTTATTGTAAAGAATGCCTTTTATTTTAAATATCATCCAAATGGGTTACTTTTATTTATTTTTATATAAACATATTGTTTACTTGGCATATTTTCAAAATAAATGTTTTATAAGTCTTTATTTACCGAGCCCTCCTTGTAATTGAACCGAACCGAAATGTGATTTTAGCGTACCGTTACACCCCTAGTTGATCCACTGTGAGAGGGTGCTATTTGTAAGACAGAGCTGAATACATCATCTCAGACTGAGGAAGTCTTTCGGACGAAAGACGAAACGTTTCTATTTTTTCGTCACCTGGACTATTGAGAATGAACTTTCTTGTTTCTATTTTTTGTTTTTTGTATGTCCAGAGGTAGCCTGGCCCTCGCCATTCCTACGCAGCTCCGCTCAATTCTCATTTCCCTTCACTGCTGGGTCTGGGACTTCTCCCATAGACAAGGATTTCTCCGGCTAATTTTTGACCGGACCAATCGGAGAACAGAAGGGGCAGAGTTTTTGGCCCCTAACCCACGCCCCCACCTGTTCCAGCGCGCAGCCAGCGAGCAGCCGCATGTTCTCATTCAAAGCGATGGAAAGCGATGCAGGACTGTTTTATATGTGACACAAATGTATTAAATTTCCCTTCTTAATCCCTTATCTGGAGTTTTCTTTTGTTTTTTTTGCCAAAAGTCAAGTGATCGCTCCCTCCTCCCTCCTCCTCCTCCTCTCTCTCCGCTGAGTGCAATGATGAGGAAATGCCTCAGGTTGTCACGAGAGAATTAAACTCGGGTTTTACGTTGCTACCCGAGTCCCTGCAGATTTTCTGGTCTGCTGGTGTGCTGGGCCAGCGCTTCATGGTTTTATTTTATTTTTTTAGAACGTTTTATTAACATATAAACACAGAATATGCAGCTGCAGCGAGAGAAAATGCAGCAGGAGGCGGAGCAGATGTCAAGTTCAGCAGACCACGGGGGAGCAGCCATATATGGGTCTGAGGGGGAGGGAGCAGAATGCTTCCTAGTACGAAGCGAAGTGAAGGACAAGGGTCTGGTTTTAACCAGGCTAGTCCAGAGGACTAGATTTAGCTTTTTTGGATTTTTCTACCTGGATTATTGAGCATGCATCAGGGTACCGTATTCTCCGCTGTATAATACACGTTTTTTTTGCTCATTTGAATGTCCTGCTTATTAAACACAGAAGCGTATGATTTATGGATTTTTTCCCATATTTTTAGACCCATTTTTCGCTCTGATTCGCCGTTTTACATTTTGTGCAAAAATTGTGCAGTACCAGTTTCGGGCGCTCTGGGCAGCAGCAGAGGACTCAGAGAGTGAAGAGGAAGAGGGCTACTTCCAGACGTTTCTACCTGCTCATGTGTTCGAAAAAAGCCTCCTTTGGTCGGACTGACTCTGTCGCTGCTCGCCCTGGCTGTGGATGTAGCTGTTTTTGTTAGCAAGATACCGTAACTTATAAACCACACTGTGGATTTTTAAATCCAGCTGATTTCACATTTGGTTGATCTCAGGGGACTGTCTACGGTACTATAAAGTCAGGTAAGAATTTTTTTTTAAGCGTTTATTTAGAGTCAGAGTCAGAGAGTCTTTATTGTCATTTGCACCGCATGTGGTACATGTGATGAAAACGAGATTATGTACACGGGGTCCCAGTTACATCCAACAACAAATGCAAGAGAAAAACAGTAATAACATCTAGAATTAACTAAGAGAAACATCAACTAGTAATACACTAAGCCCTAATGTAGTGGAAAAACATCATTATAAACAGCAGCACGAACATGAGTCTGTATGAGCAGATGGTCACAGATGAACACAGCAACAAGAAAACAGATCAGCATCAGCATGATGTGATATTTTGCAGTGTTTATTCTCATTATTTATTTATTCATGAGTCTAACAGCCTCAGGGTAGAAGCTGTTCCTCAGTCTAGTGGTTCTACATTTGATGCTCCTCAACCTCCGTCCTGAGGGGAGTGGGGCAAAGAGTGAGTGTGCTGGGTGAGTGAGGTCTTTCATGATGCAGGTGGCTCTTTTCCTGCATCTGGAGGTGTAAATGTCTGTGATGGTGGGGAGACTGACTCCAACAGACTTCTGTGCAGCCTTCACCACTCTCTGTAGAGCTTTCCTCTCTGCAACTGTGCAGCCTCCATGCCACACATTGATGCTGGAGCACAGGATGCTCTCCACTGCACACCTGTAGAAGGAGGTGAGAACTGGGCTGCTCAGACCAGCTCGTCTCAGCCGTCTGAGGAAGTAGAGTCTCTGATGACCTTTCTTGATCAGGCTGGTGGTGTTGTTGCTCCAGCTGAGGTTATCATTCAAGTGTACACCCAAGTATTTGTAGCTGGAGACCACCTCCACCGCAGATCCACCTATGTTCAGTGGGGCATGGGTGTGTTTGTTCCTTCTGAAGTCCACAATCATCTCCTTTGTCTTCTTCACATTCATGTGAAGATTATTCTCTTTGCACCAGCTCTCCAGGTGTTCCACCTCCTGTCTGTAGCTGGACTCATCATTGTTTGTGATGCATCCCACCACCGCTGTATCATCTGCAAACTTAACAATATGACAGCCTGGATGTGTGGCTGTACAATCATATGTGAGCAGAGTGAACAGAAGAGGGCTCAGCACACATCCTTGGGGAGAGCCAGTGCTGAGGGTTATGGTGGAGGAGGAGAAGTTGTGGATCTTCACGGACTGTGGTCTGTTTGTTAAGAAGTCTAGTACCCAGTTACAAATGGAGGGGCTTAGTCCAAGTGTGGATAGTTTGTCTATCAGAGTTTGGGGGATCATGGTGTTGAAGGCAGATGTGAAGTCCACAAAGAGCATGCGCACGTATGAGTCCTTCTGATCCAGGTGAGTGAGAGCAGTGTGGACCAAAGAGGAGATGGCGTCCTCTGTTGATCGGTTCTCGCGGTATGCATATTGATGAGGGTCCTCGTTGATGTTGACGGTTGTCTTGATGTGGGACATGACCAGTTTCTCAAAACATTTAGCGACTATCGGGGTGAGGGCCACCGGTCTATAGTCATTCAGACCAGTCACTGTGGAGCTCTTTGGAACTGGGATGATGGTGGCGGTCTTCAGGCAGGTGGGAACTGACTCCAGTGAAAGTGAGGTGGTGAAGATGTCAGCCAGCACCTCACAGAGCTGGTCCGCACATTCCTTCAGAACTTTCCCTGGGATGTTGTCTGGTCCGGTTGCTTTATGAGGGTTGATCCTTCTGAGACTGCCTCTCACTTCTGCTGCGGTCACTCTGAGATGCTCTACATCTGGTGATGAGGTGAGTCTGGTGCTAGCTGGTCTGTTTGGATCTTCAAAACGTGCATAAAACTTATTGAGGGCATCAGGCAGAGATGGGTCCCTGGGGCATTGTTTGCTCTTGCCTTTGTAATCTGTTATGCATTTAATACCCTTCCACATGCTCCGTGGGTCTTGTGAGGTGAACTGTCCCTCGATCCTCTGTGCCTTGGCCTTCTTAATGCCATCAACCAGTTCTTTCCTGCTCTTTCTCAGCTCCTCTGTATCTCCGGACTTGAATGCAGTGTCCCTGGCTGCTACCAGGGTGCGGACTTCCTTATTTAACCAGGGTTTTTCGTTGGGGTAACATTTAACATATTTTTTTATGGATACATTTTCAGAGCATGTGCTGATGTAACCCAGGACTAAGGAAGCATAAAGTTCCAGATCCACTGAGCTCCCATCAGTAGCTGCCTCCCTGAAGACAGACCAGTTTGTATTCTCAAAACATTTAGCTAAATTTAAAGAAACAAAGCGTCCGGTCCGACCCGGACCGCCTGCCTAAAATTCGGCGAACTTTTTTTTTTTTAATCCAGCTGATTTGAACATTTCGTTAAACTCAGGAGTACGTCTACTATAAAGTCAGCTAAGAAATATATTTTTTAAGCGTTTATTTAGCTAAATTTAAAGAAACAAAGCGTCCGGTCCGACCCAGACCGCCTGCCTAAAATTCGGCGAACTTTTTTTTATTTTTAATCCAGTTGATTTGAACATTTCGTTAAACTCAGGAGTACATCTACTATAAAGTCAGCTAAGAAATGTATTTTTTAAGCGTTTATTTAGCTAAATTTAAAGAAACAAAGCGTCCGGTCCGACCCGGACCGCCTGCCTAAAATTTGGCGAACTTTTTTTTTTTTAAATCCCGCTGATTTGAACATTTCGTTAAACTTAGGAGTAGGGCTGGGCGATATGGACAAAAATTCATATCTCGATATTGTTGTGATATATCGCGATATACGATATATATCTCGATATAATTTTCTTTCCATAAAAGAATAACAAAAATATATTTCTGAGTCAAAGCTTTGTCCCAGTTGTCACACAGCAACATTTATTAACAAACAGCTGTAACTCTACAAAATAAATGTCTAAAAAATGAACTATTTACATACATTACTTTATTTTTTAGACATTTATTTACACCTATTAAATAATAGTCCTCTTCAGCTGAGGGCAGCTGTGGCTGAGAGGCTAGAGCAGTCTCCTCCAATGGGAGAGGTGGGGGTTCAATTCCACCAGCAGTCACATGCTGAAGTGTTCCTGGGCAGTGGGCAACACTGAACCCCTCATTGCCTCTGATGTGTGTCCCATCAGTGTATGAATGTGATAAAGTACTGATTATTCTTTGTACAGTTCTAGTAGAGTGCTGTATGAATGGGTAAATGAGGACACAGATTGTGTTTTAAAGAGCTTTGAGTGTCTTGATAAGATAGTAAGGTGCTTTCACTTTAGTCCGTGTGTTTGTGAACTGCAGTAAATGTGAGCCTCTGTAAATAATAATAATAATCATTTTATTTAAAAGCGCCTTTCAGGACACCCAAGGACACTTAACAAACCAACACAGTGTAATACAGAGCAAACATTATCAGTGACAAATTCAAATATAAAATACATAAAGGATATAAAATGGAAGATAAAAATACATTTAGCAAAGTTAGTGATAAGCTAGTCTAAAGAGATGGGTTTTCAGGGCAGTCTTGAACAGAGAAAGGGAGGAGGTGTTTCGAAGGTCTGGCGGTAGGGCGTTCCAAAGGTGAGGGGCAGATCAGGTGAAGGCCCTGCTCTCCATGGTGGAGAGGCGGGCAGAGGGTTCATGGAGATGTAGCGAAGAGGAGGATCTGAGAGAGCGTGATGGGATGTGGATTTGGAGGAGGTCAGATAGATACAGTAAGGAGGGGTAAGGTTGTGGATAGCTTTGAACGTGAGGAGTAGAATTTTGAAGATGATGCGTGATTTAACCGGGAGCCAGTGGAGCTGCTGCAGGACAGGAGTGATGTGATCATAGTAGGATGTTTGAGTGATGACACGGGCAGCTGAGTTCTGGACGATCTGTAACTTGTGGAGAGATTTGTTGGGGAGGCCGTAGAGAAGGGAGTTGCAGTAGTCGATACGGGAAGTCACAAGACTGCACCAGGATGGCTGTGGAGCGGGGTGTGAGAGAAGGACGGAGACGGTTAATATTACGGAGGTGGAAATAAGCAGACTGAGTAATATTGTTGATGTGTGAAGTGAAGGAAAGAGTGGTGTTGAGGATGACACCGAGGCTCTTGACCTGAGGGGAGGGGGATAGCAGAGAGTTGTTAAGGGGGACGAGAAGATGTTCTGATTTTGAAATAGAGTTTTTGGTACCGACGAGAATGACTTCTGTTTTGTTGCTGTTTAGTTGAAGGAAATTGTTAGAAAACCAGTGATTTAGCTCGTTGAGACAGTCGGTGAGGATGGAGGGAGGGTGGGTGGAGTTAGGTTTTGATGACAAGTAGAGCTGCGTGTCATCAGCATAGCAGTGGAAATGGATGCCGTGTTTGCGGAAGATGTGGCCTAGAGGAAGGAGGTAAATGATGAAGAGGAGGGGTCCGAGGACAGAGCCTTGGGGGACACCCGTGGAGACAGGGGAAGACTGGGAACGGAAGGATTTAAGCTGAATGAATTGAGTGCGGTCAGAGAGATAGGAGGTGAACCAGTCTAACGGGGTACCTGAGATGCCAATGGAGGTTAGTCTGTTGAGGAGGATAGAATGACAGATGGTGTCGAAGGCAGAGCTTAGATCAAGAAGAATGAGGATGGACAGAAGACCAGAGTCAGCAGCAAGAAGAGGTCGTTAGTGATTTTTACTAGGGCTGTTTCGGTGCTATGGTGGGGGCGAAATCCAGATTGAAACTCTTCATAAATGTTGTTGTTGGACAGGTGAGAGTGAAGTTGACTAGCAACAGTTTTTTCAAGGATCTTGGAGATGAAGGGCAGATTGGAGATCGGACGAAGATTACTGAAGTTGGTGAAGTCAAGACCTGGTTTCTTGATGATGGGGGTGATGGCAGCAGATTTGAAGGCTGTGGGAACAATGCCAGAGGTCAGGGAGGAGTGGATGATATTAGTGATGATAGGGAGCAGAGACGGGAGACAGGATTTAACAAGAACTGTGGGAAATGGGTCAAGTTGACAGGATGAGGACTTGGACTTGCTGATAATGTCAGAAATGTCATCAGCAGAGGGGAGGGAGAAGACAGAGAAAGGGAGGGAGGGGGGAGTTCAACATGGATGTTGGGGGCAGTATTTGGACCAAGGTGTTTATGAATTGAAATAATCTTTTCATTGAAATATGACATCAGGGAGTTGCAAAATTCTGTGGAAACCATGTGAGAGGGCAGGGAGTTAGGAGATGAGACAGAACGGTGGAGGAGAGAGAACAATGTTTTTGAATTACCAACATTAGAACTGATGATGTCTGAGAAGTAGCTGGATTTGGCTTGAGAAATACTATTCTTGTAATGGATGAGGTGGTTTGCATAAAGTTCCTTGTGAATTGTGAGACCGGATTTTTTATAAAGACGCTCTAACCGGCGACCTTTGGTTTTCAGGGAGCGGAGTGCTGGAGTGAACCAGGGTGCAGAGTTGGCGAAGGAAACAGTCCGGGTTTTCAAAGGAGCAACAGAGTTAAGGATGTTGGTGAGGCTGGTGTTGTATAATGTGACAAGATCATCTGGGTTGGAGGAGCTGAAGGTGGAGAGGGTATCATTAATATGAGATTAAAGAGTGTCATGGTTGATATTCTTGATATTACGGAAGGAAAGAGTGCGTTGAGGTTTATCTGAGGAAAATTTAAGATTAACATCTGTGGTACAATATATTTGATATACTGTATCCGGTTTTATTGTGAAAGGGTCAGGGGGTAGTTTCCGGGTTCACGAAGACGTTCTCTAAGTTGCTCTACGAAGTGTCGCATTGAATCCTTGTGTAAAAACACGACAGCCTCCACTCAGAAACGTGAACAGAGAGGCGTAGACATTATTAAATCAGCAGTTTATCATATATCGCTAAAGACATGGTCAGTCTCAGCTGTGGAAGAAGACGGCTAAAGCGTTAGCCATCTTGTTAGCCGCTAAGGACCGTATCTTTAGCGATATATGATAAACTACTGATTTATTAATGTCTCCACCTCTCTCTGCGGTGCACGCACGACTAAATGAGCTCAGACCCGTGGTTTGTTTTAAGGAAGCAGCAGGTTGTAAAAACACTCGGTTCTGCTGTTTCACCGTTCATGCTCCACTCCGCTGTTTAAATGGTGAAAAAGATTCATAGTTCCGACCTTTCGTCGGGATTATTTTCAGCATCGTCTACAAAAATATTTTTTCTGCCCTCATCTGACAATTTAAATCCAAACTAGCTCAGAAAGAACATTGTTTTCCCCCTCAGCAGCTAGCGTCGTTCTTCATATCTGCCGTGTTTACTTGTTGTGCTGAAAGTCTCCGCGGCTCTGCCCTCCTGCAGGCAGGAAGGAGGGGGGCGAGTGGGAGCCCACGCGACAGCAGGAGGATTCTCGATATAGACGATATAGCCATTTTAACCATCGTACATTTAAAATATCGCGATACATCGAGTATATTCGATATATCGACCACCCCTACTCAGGAGTACGTCTACTATAAAGTCAGCTAAGAAATATATTTTTTCTCGCAAAGAAATAATTGTTTTTACCGTGTTTCTTTGTGAAGTTCTTCGTACTGGCTTGCTTCTGTCGCCGCCATCTTGATCAGGACAAAGCTGACGCGTCGCGTGGCGATGACGCGTATTAAACACTAAAGCGTATTATGTACATTTTTTTCTTGTTTATTGTTAATAATTTGACAAAGCGTATTAAACACGGAGCGTATAATCCTCCGGCGTTTACGGTACTTTAATGGTCAAATTATCTGCATTTCGCCGGGGCGGTGCAGCTGCTTGGACAGTTGGTCCAAGCAGCGAGCAGAACGAAGGTGGGGAGACCATGGCAAGCTGATTGTATCATTAATACATTAATTCTCAGTCATCCAGGACATGGAAAATTCAGAAAAGTTCCAGGAAAAAAAAAAAGTGTAATTAGGGCTGGACGATATGGCCAAAATTGTTATCAATATATATGTCTTAATTTCGGTCGATATCGATATAATTCGATATCGATATAAACAATATAAAAGCTTCAGAAAAACTACAAAATGTACAAATAAATTCAGTTTAACCTTTTATTTGTATTTAGCCTTCAAAGAACATTGAAATCACCATCAAATAAACATAAAACTCTCAACTTTGTCAATAGTAATACAGTAGTTTTAACTGTAAACAACATAGGCTTATTCTGTTATTCTTACTGATTTAAACAAAGCTGATTCAGCCAGGCTAAAAAATAAAAATGCTCAGAATTGCTGCAATAAACAGAAAAAAGACTGAGTATGTCATGTTCAAGCACTCAGGCCAGGGTCCCAGTTACACCCAACAATAGCAAAAATATAAATTGTAAAAAGAAACAGTAATAAAAATATAAACTAAGAAATACACTAAACACTAGTAGTGCAAAACAATATGCAGAACATCAACAGCAGCATGAACATGAGCCTGTGTAAATACATGTGCAAGATCAGCATCATGTATAATCAGCAGCACTTATCACCAATCATAGTGGCATTACAGGTCTAACATCTTCAGGTAGAGTAACAACAAACACAAATTGTTGAGTGATGATACATGACAAGCTCTAGAGCATCTCTCTCTGATGCCACACAGTTGAATCATATGACTGAATTAGCTTCTCAGTGCAGTCAAGTTCTCCAAAGTCCTGCTAATGACCTCCTTATTTGATTCAGCTGTGTAGCATCAGACACACATCTAAAAGTTTCAGGACTCCGGCCCTCGAGGCCTGGAGTTTGGCACCTGTGCTCTAGAGGTTTCTGGCAAGAAATACAAGCTGGTCTACATTATCTGGCTTCAAAGATAATAATAATAATAATAATAAACTTTATTTGTATAGCACCTTCCTACAATGCCTTGCATTGACCAAGGTGCTTAACAGGATAAAAAGATGAATAAACTGGAATAATAAATCAATGAAAATAGAATAGGAAACAACAGCAATAAAAGAAGGCAATGGAAATAAAAAATGCTACATACTAAAATAACACTAAAATAACACAAGTAATAAAAGTTACCGGTACACACTGAAAGCTTTTTTGAACAAGTGGAAATAAAAAGGCAATGGAAATAAAAAAATGTTACATATTAAAATACCAAAAGTAATAAAAGTTACACACTGGAAGCTTATTTGAACAAGTGGAAATAGAAAGGCAATGGAAATAAAAAATGCTACATATTAAAATACCAAAAGTAATAAAAGTTACACACTGAAAGCTTTTTTGAACAAGTGGGTCTTCAGTCTGGTTTTGAACAGAGTCAGATCAGAGGTGGCACGCAGCTCAAGGGGGAGACTGTTCCAGGCTTTAGGGCCGGCAACAGAAAATGACCGGTCTCCCCATTGTTTGTACCTTGAGCGAGGCACCTCCAGCAGGTGTTGACTGGCAGAGCGTAAAGCTCTGCCGGGCTGATGGGCTTTCAAAAGTTCTGAGATGTACAGAGGAGCAAGTCCATTCAGAGCTTTGAAAACAAACAGGAGCAGCTTGAACTGTATCCTGAACTGAACCGGGAGCCAGTGTAGAGAGGACAGGACAGGAGTGATGTGTTCATATTTTCGTGTGTTGGTCAAAAAGCGCGCGGCAGAGTTCTGTACAAGCTGTAAACGGGAGATGGAGGATTGATTAATACCAACATACAAAGCATTACAATAGTCAAGTCTGGAGGTCACAAAGGCATGGATGGCCTTCTCCAGATCACCACGGCTGAGAAATGACTTGACTTTGGAGAGCAGTCGGAGCTGAAAGAAGCTGGTCTTGACAACAGAACTGATCTGTTTATCAAACTTTAAGTTGGAGTCAAGCTGCACTCCAAGATTTCTGACCACCGGGTTGAAATGGGGGAGGGGAAAACCAACACTGGGACTGGGAAGGATGTTGTTGGTGTCACCAGGAGCACTAAATAAAATGCATTCAGTTTTATCTGTGTTTAGGTGGAGGAAGTTTTGAGAGAGCCAGTGCTTAATGTCATTTAAGCAGTTGACAAGAGTGTTTGAACTGGGTGAGGGGTTGGGAGTGACTGGCAGATAGATTTGTAAATCGTCTGCATACATGTGAAAAGACAGGTTATGACGTGCAATGATTGATCCTAATGGCAGCATGTAAAGAGAGAAAAGGACTGGCCCTAGAATAGATCCCTGTGGTACGCCAGAGGTCAGAGGGGTTGATGAAGAGGAGGACAGATCGCCTATCATGACAGAAAAAGTTCTCCCAGACAGGTAAGATTTGAACCACTCAAGCACAGCTCCCTGGAGGCCAACCTGCTGAGACAAGCGGTTGATTAGTACCTGATGGTCGACGGTGTCAAAAGCTGCTGAGAGGTCTAACATCACCAGCAGAGCAGGGTTTTTTGCATCCAGGGACAGAAGAATGTCATTCTGTACTTTGAGCAGTGCAGATTCAGTACTGTGACGAGCTCGAAAACCTGACTGAAATTTTTCAAACAGGTTGTTGAGTTCTAGAAAAGATTGAAGTTGAATAAAAACAATCTTTTCTAGGACCTTTGATAGAAATGACAGATGTGAAACTGGTCTGAAATTAGAGAGAGCTGTAGGATCTAGGCCTGGTTTTTTGAGAAGAGGCCTGACCACAGCATGTTTGAAAGCAGATGGCACAAAACCTGAAGATAGACAGCTGTTAATAAATGACAAAACACAAGGACCAATTACATCAAAGGACTGTTTGAACATTTTAGAGGGAATGATGTCCAGAGAACAGTTAGTTGGTTTCATCTGCTGAACCACCTTGGTGAGGTGAGGGAGTGAAACCAGGTCAAATTGGTCAAAAACAGCTGTGGTTATTGCAGACGCACAAGACTGGATGGTGTTGGATGAACTGACAATGTTCTGCCTGATAGAGTCTATTTTGTTGACAAAATAGCTCTGAAAGTCATCGCAGGTAGACTGTGTGGCAGTTTTCAGAACATTGACAGATGGGTTGATGACAGACTGGAGTGTGCTGAAAAGCGTCCGCGGCCGGTTGGAGCTGGTGGAGATTAAATTGGAGAGGTACTGTGATTTGGCCTGTTTCACAGCATTATGATACTCACAGAGACAGTCTCTCAGTATTCCTTGAGATACATGAAGCCGGTCGCGCTTCCATTTTCGTTCTGCTTTTCTGCAACGTTGTCGAAGAGCTCGCGTCGTTTCGTTGAGCCATGGTGAAGGTTTGTTCTTTGAAGATGCCTGTTTGAGAGGAGCGATGGAGTCCAAGATCGTTGTGCAGGTGTGATGGAAGGAGCTGATGAAGTCCTCAGGATGTAGAGATGGGTCCAGGCTGACAGCAGAGCAGAATTCAGTGCTCTTAAAGGCATCAGTGAACTCACTTGGAGTGGATGGGGTGATAGAGCGACAGAAACGTGCTGGGAGAATAGCTTTCGGTGCAGGAGAGGTGAAAAATTCGAATAATATGGGAAAATGGTCTGAAATACAGGTGTCCAGGATCTCCACAGTAGGTATTTGAAGGCCGTGGGAGATAATTAAATCGAGTGTATGACCCTGACTGTGTGTGGCCCCCGAGACCAACTGTGACAGGTTGAAAGAGTCCAGGAGGTCCTGAAACTCACATCCAAGCTGATTACTTGGGCAGCAGGTGTGCACGTTGAAGTCCCCACAGAAAAGCCAAGAGTCAAACTTTGGCATTAGGTCAGCCAGTAGTTCAGAAAACTCACTGAGAAAGTTTTTGTTGTATTGAGGAGACCGATAAAAGAGGCCACACAAAATAGGTTTTGCAGATTCCAGCACAAAAATCATGCTTTCAAAACTGTTGTAATTTTTCTGAGGCAACATGCGGCACTTGAACGCCTCCTCATTGAAAACTGCAGCGAGGCCCCCCCCTCTTCCAGATCCACGCGGAGCGCTCAGATAAGAGAAGCCAGGTGGGAGGAGTTCAGAGAAGCAGCTGTTGTCTCCAATTTTCTGCCAGGTTTCCGTGATCAAAAACAGATCCAGACGATGAGTGGAGATCAAATCACTTAATATAAAAGTTTTATTTGTGATTGATCTGGCGTTAAACAATGCTGACCGTACAGGAACACAGCCAGTTACGTCACTCACAGCTCGAGCGAGCGGGCGGAGGTTCTGTTTAACACAGCCTCGCTCCACCGCCCTCACGGGGGGACAAGATGGAAACTGATCGCTGGCGTCATGATTGATAGCAACAAGGCATCTGTTGCGGCGGGCAAAGGAGCGACGGACATCAAAGACGCTGAATTCAGGAGGTAAGTCAGCCGTCGGCGTGTTGTGAGACGAGAGATACTTTTTAAACCTCACCAGCACGCCTGCCCTCGTACCGCGTCTTCTGCGCCGCTTGTTGCGAGGCAACGTGGTCGTGTTGCGTTGTAGGTAGGCAGGAATAGACGCCAGGAACGGTGGAGGTGGAGGAGGCTTGAAATGTCCATATTTGCCAGTAGCCGGTGTGTTGATCAGCGAGTCTTTGAGACTTAGAAGAGTTGAGCGATCATAGACCAGGAGCGAGGATGCATCGTCGATGAAAAAAAAGGCAGAACACGAACAGTAGTAAAAAGTTCAGGAGAGGAGTTAGAAAGCGTGCCAGGACAACCGGCGCCATCTTGAAAAAAAAGATGCCCTTTTGCAAGTGACGATGTTGCCACCTGTACTGAAAACCCTCTCAGATGGGGAACTTGTGGCCTGAATGCACAAGTAATGTTTTGCCAGTTGGCTTACTGTGGGGAAGTTCTTTTCATAGAGCTTCCACCAGTCCAGAGGATTTGAGTCATCGTCGGCACTTGGAGACAAAAGGTAGCTGCTGAGCTCCCTCTCAACTACCTGCTTTGCACTCAAGCCTCTTGTGTCGGAAGTGGTGGGCGTGGGCCTCTTTGAAAAAAGCTAGACAGAGGCTTCTTTGCTTTCTTAGGTGGAGGGCCTGCTGCAGAAACATCTTCGCTAGCCGTGTTTCCATCAAGGTTTCTAGCTGCGCATTTTGAAGTATCGCAGCAGAAAAGCTTAATGGAAACGGCAAAATGCGCAGTTACTTCCTCAACTTCGCCAAAAAGTTTATACGCTCGCTTGAGGTGGTTTTTGGGATGTTCGGAAATGAGCAGATGCGTAAAACGACAGATGGAAACACATTTGCCGACTCGTGCTGCCGAAGCGAACATTCACGTCACGTGACTGATCAGCTGTTTCCGCTCCGGACAACATGTAACATCGCTAAAACTAGTTGGCATGACAGAATAAATACAACTCGCCCGATAGCAACACGTACCTGAAATATTCTCTCCATTTTGACGAGATGTGTGGCCGGGTTCTGTTTTCAACCGCTACTTCCTGTTTACTGTAGACATGCGCAGTGCTGACGTCTGACGTAATGACGCTGACGTCTGACGTAATGACGCTGTGCGTGGCTTGTAGATGCGCTACAAGCAGAGTAGATGGAAACACTTCTGCTTCGCATTAATTTGTATTTACATATTTGCGAGATTTCAAAAATTAGCTCAAAAATCGAAATGAAAATGGATGGAAACACAGCTACTGTCGTCTTTGGATGCTTCTCCAACCACAACAGCTCTGTCTCCCTTCAACATCTCCAGCACAGCCCTCTCCTTGATGTACTCTTTCTTCTCCTCCTGAGTGTACTCGAGCTTGAATCTTGGGTCAACGAGGCATGCCATGTCAAGTAGCTCATCCATGGCTGGATCCTTGTACTTTTCTTTGAGGTATCCCATCACTGTTGACTTAATGCTTTTTGTGAGCTCTGTGTCATCCTCTGCTTCTTTCAAGATGGAAGTGTTGAAGAGATGCATCACTGGTTTTAATAGTGACACACTGACGTAGGACTCACCAGACAAGGCATCAGTGAATTCAAGGAGTGGGCTTAGAGCTGCATCTATAGACTCTAAAACGTCCACATCTTGCCACGTAGGAACCAGTGACCTGGTCTTCTTGTCCTTTGAGAGGACCTCTGTGATGGCCCTTTTCTGCTCCAGGACCCGCTTCACCATTTGTTGACGGGAGCCCCATCTTGTTGGTGTTTCAGTGATGAGCTTGTGCTTTGGCAAGTGGAACTCCTCCTGAGCAGCTGCAAGGTCCCTTTTCTTTTTCCAAGAGTAGGAGAAGGCAGCCACCACCTTTTTACAGACCCCAACTGCTCTGTCCACTCGCTTGTCTTGGTTAACTTTCTCTGTAAACAAAGAGAAAAGATATTGCAAATAATATAATATAAAACATTTGTATTTATATTTCAACAAATGTAACAAATGTTTATTTATATTATTCTTAGAGAAAAATCACAATTCTCCTGATTAAGCATATTTGATTACATCTGATTTAAATAGAATAGAAACAGCCTTTATTGTAACCACAATGGGGAAATTCAGGTGAGGTATAAAGGTTAAAAAAAAAAAAATCAAATTTAACAAATTATCTGCTTTATAAGACTGAACTGAATACAGCAGCTCCTCAGACTGAAGACAAAACATTTCTACATTTATTTTTATTTTTTTAACCTGTCCAGAGGACCTGACTTAACTTTTTTTAGATGAAGAAATTACACTTTACTACAATATAATGTACTGAGTGTTAGTGTACAGCTTAAAATGCAAAATAAATAAATAAAATTGCTGTAGGTTACGCCTATTTGTGTGAAGCATGTTGTATTTGATGATTTTAGTAATAAAACCATACTATAAACAAAATAACGTAACACTGAAGTGTATTTTACTGTATAACTTACCGATTGCAGAGTTCAGTCGGTGCCCGAAGCACTGTAGTCTTGTCCAGTTGTTCAGCTCAGCTGCTTTGATCATGTTGGTCCCGCTGTCTGTGGTGATGCAGACCTGGCGGTCGTCACTGAGTCCCCAGGAGGCGAGCGCATCTGTCAGTCCAGCTGCAATGGTTTCACCCGTGTGATCCTCAGGAAAATAGACAGTCTGGAGACATAAGCTGACCAGTTTCCACTCTTGGTCAATAAAGTGAACTGTCAGGCTCATGTATGGTTCTGAGGTTCTGCTTGACCACAGGTCAGCTGTAGTGGAAAATTTTGACACAGACTTGAGTTGCTCCTCCACCCTTTCTCTAACTTCACCATAAAGTGCAGGTATGGCTGTGCTTGAAAAATATTTCCGGCCGGGGAGCTGGTATCTGTGGTCGATGACTGACATCATTTGTTTGAAACCCACATTCTCCACTGTAGTAAAGGGCATCATGTCTTTTGCCAAGAAATTTGTAACAGACTTAGTTATGTCTTCATGACGTTTGGAGTTTTTGTCATATGGCATGAATACAGCAATCTGAGTTTGATGACTGGGCTTCTCTTTGGATACAGCTGGGGTCGGGGGTGCTGCTTCAGGGACACGTTGGCTCAGATTTTTATTGTGCTTCATCTTCTGACTCTTAGCATATTCTATAGAGTGCAAACTCTTCAGATGGTGAAACAAATTAGTTGTGTTCCCACCGCTAGTTGGAACGACTCTCCGACATATTTTGCATTATACAGAAGCCTGCTGTTTATCAGATCTTTGAAAGCCAAACCACTTCCACACCGTCTTTCCTTTTTTGTCAATTATGTTGTCTGCGTTCTCTTCCCTTGTGAACACTTCAGTCACATTTTGAGGGGCACTCATTTTGATTCGAAAACTTTTAGCCTCGCTCGAAAAAAATTAGCCTAGCTTGCTAGCCCTGACTCCCGGACTCGTGCTCCGCAAATAAACGTAACTACGCACTTATGTTTTTATGACGCAGCTTTTTCTGTCCGGGTTGTTGAACACTTCTTCAGTCTGACGGGCACTTGCCGGTATTTATTCGAAAACTTTCCACACGTTGATTAGCCTAGCTTGCTACAACTGACTCCCGGACTCGCGCTCTGCATATACGTCACCACGCACTTATTGTTCCGCAGCTTTTTCTGTCCGGGTTGAAACGCCGACCCGAACGAGTGCGTCAGTGAAACGCTGTATTCATAGCGTTATCAGAGTCAGAGTCAGAGTCAGAGTCAGAGAGAGTCAGAGAGTCTTTATTGTCATTTGCACCGCATGTGGTACATGAGATGAAAACGAGATTATGTACACGAGGTCCCAGTTACATCCAACAACAATGAAAGAGAAAAACAGTAATAACATCTAGAACTAACTAAGAAAAACATCAACTAGTAATACACTAAGCCTAATATAGTGGGAATAAACAGCAGCACGAACATGAGTTTGTATGAGCAGATGGTCACAGATGAATACAGCAACAAGAAAACAGATCAGCATCAGCATGATGTGATATTTTGCAGTGTTTATTTTTTATTTTATTTTTATTTATTCATGAGTCTAACAGCCTCAGGGTAGAAGCTGTTCCTCAGTCTAGTGGTTCTACATTTGATGCTCCTCAACCTCCGTCCTGAGGGGAGTGGGGCAAAGAGTGAGTGTGCTGGGTGAGTGAGGTCTTTCATGATGCAGGTGGCTCTTTTCCTGCATCTGGAGGTGTAAATGTCTGTGATGGTGGGGAGACTGACTCCAACAGACTTCTGTGCAGCCTTCACCACTCTCTGTAGAGCTTTCCTCTCTTCAACTGTGCAGCCTCCATGCCACACGTTGATGCTGGAGCACAGGATGCTCTCCACTGCACACCTGTAGAAGGAGGTGAGGACTGGGCTGCTCAGACCAGCTCGTCTCAGCCGTCTGAGGAAGTAGAGTCTCTGATGACCTTTCTTGATCAGGCTGGTGGTGTTGTTGCTCCAGCTGAGGTTATCATTCATGTGTACACCCAAGTATTTGTAGCTGGAGACCACTTCCACTGCAGACCCACCTATTTTCAGTGGGGCATGGGTGTGTTTGTTCCTTCTGAAGTCCACAATCATCTCCTTTGTCTTCTTCACATTCATGTGAAGATTGTTCTCTTTGCACCAGATGTCTATCGAAATATCGAAAATATGCATAAAGTTCATATCATCGTTATCGAATAAAAGTATATCGCGATATTTATCGTTATTGAATTATCGTCCAGCACTAAGTGTAATAAATAAAGTCCAGTTGTATCTGTCTTAACATTTTTTGAACTTGTCATTATAGCCACGTCTACCTATTACATGATACAAAGCATGCCTTACTGCTACTCTGCTACCATCAAATGGCTGATACTAGTACTGCTCTTTTTCAGTCAGAATGAATGAAAACGGTCATATCTCAGCCAATAATTGGTTTATAAATCCATCCATCCATTATCTTTTACCCGCTTCTTCCATTTTGGGTCACGGGGATCGCCGGTGCCCATGTCCAGCAATCACTGTGCGATGGGCGGGGTACACCCTGGACAAGTCGCAAGTTCATCACAGGGCCACATGGAGACAAATGAGACAATCATTCACTCTCGCACTCCCACCTAGGGACAATTTAGAGTTACCAATCAGCCTAACATGCATGTTTTTGGTCTGTGGGAGGAAACCGGAATACCTGCAGAAAACCACTCATGTACGGAGAGAACATGTAAACTCCACCCAGAAAGGCCCCCTGACCAGGATTTGAACCGGGAACCTGCTCGCTGAGAGGCAGCAGCTTTACCAGTTGAGCCACCGTGCTGCTGGTTTATAAATATGGGAAAAAAATCCATAAATATGTCGCTTCGGTCTATATGCCTAACTGCAGGACTTACACAGCAAACGCCTCACTCGGAAAGCCCACTGCATGGCAGGTGATCCCACACACCCACTACACAGCTGCTTCAGACTGCTGCCATCAGGGAGGAGACTGAGGAGTCTCCAGGCTCGAACCAGCAGACTGAGAGACAGCTCTGTTCATCAGGCAGTCAGGATGCTAAACACTCTGCCTGCTCTGCCCCCCCTCCCATTTGAACTGCCTTAACACTAAAACTTTCTCACACATTACCACACAACACAAAGATTTTAACACTGGACTCTGTGTCATCAAACGGGTTATTCACTAAACTCTCGGTCATGTGCTCATACAGTTTGCACTACTTCTCATACTTGCACTAATGTTTGTATTACATCACTGCCTATAATCATAATACTGTTTACATTCTCTGTTTACATTTATTAATACTGTTTACTTTTATTACTACTGCTTACATGTAATTACTACTGTTTACATTTACACTACTCTAATATCTACACCACTGCTGATACATATACAGTGTGCTCTGAACGGTCTTATTTAGGGATGCCCAATGTGCCTTACTTTTTGCCTCTATAACAACATCAACTACTACCTCATACATATACTGTGTACATTAACTCATACGCTGCTTTGCCACTTTGCAAATGTCAATGCTAGAAACCTTTAGTTTATTTTAGTTATACTTTTTATACTCTTTTTTTATACTAGTATGCAAAAACTCAGGACAGTATTATGTTCATTAAATGTTTAATGTTTTAGTTTTAGAGTTGGTGTAAATTTTCATACTCTTATACCACTATGCAAAAAACTCAGGACAGTGTTAGTTTTACTATTTTATGCTTATGTCTATTATTATATGTTTCAGTGTTTCAATGTTTAGATGTTTACTGTTGCACCGAGGGACTGAGAGAAACGCAATTTCGGTCCTGTGTATGTCCTGTACAGTACATATTGCAGATCTGACAATAAAGTTGACTTTGACTTTGACTTTGACTATGTCCCAGGACATATAAATTATGCAAAAAAACTGACATCTAGGGAGGAAAATACGGTATTGTATTATTGATCAAACAGCTTGACGAATCTCAGGAAAAAACATGTAATATTAGATAATTTTCCTCGATAAATAAATGACCAAGTATAAAAAAATGCTTCTCATTTGTTTAACTTAGTTCTCTTTATCTACTTTTAGGACGTGTGAAAATCTCATGATGTTTTAGGTTGTTTTTATGCAGAAATTTAGAAAATTTTAAAGGCTTCACAAACTTTCAAGCACCATTGTATGTGTGAATATAAAGTTATTATTGTGCCTGATGTTCATGTTTTCAGTGGTCCCTGCAGATGTTCAGCAGAAGGTGCTGATTCAAGAAGAAGCTCCTGAAGTACGGATGCTTGGTGTGGACCAACAGGATCCAGAGACCCTCAACATAAAGGAGGAAGAGGAGGAACTGTGGACCAGTCAAGAGGGAGAGCAGTTTTGTGTGAAAAAGGAGACTGATGACACTGGGTTTGAATTCACTGCTGTTCCTTTAAAGAATGAGGAAGAAGAAGAGAAGCCTCTGTTTTTACAGCTTCATCAGCACCAAGTAAAAGAGGAAGATCTTCCAACCAGCAGCTCAGCTGACCAGATGAAAGCAGCAACTGGTGGAGAGGACTGTGGAGAAGGAGAAACTTCCAGGAACCCAGATCTAAATACTTATGGAGATGATTGCAGCTCTTCAGAGACTGAAGTCAGTGAGGATGATGAAGGTGATGAGGTGAACGACTCTGACTCTCAGCTAAAAGACTTGTCAGACTCTGGGTCAGAACCTGAAGACGGTGACAAAGACTGGAAGGAGAGCAGAGCTCCTGAGTCAGGCATAAACACTGTCAACAAATCTTGCAGCTTCACTGAGAATGGGAAACAATTTCACAAGACGAGTCAGTCAGAGACGTCTTCAAGTTGTTTGGTTATCGAGGAACGTTTAAAAGTGAAGAAAACTGGAGGATCAATCAAGAAAAAACAGTCAAGACAGAACTCATTTAGTTGTGAAGACTGTGGGAAAATATTTAACCATAAGTGTCATCTAAAGACACACATGATAGTCCACACAGGACAGAAAACTTTTGCTTGTGATCTTTGTGGACACAGGTTTGGAATGAAGTCAGATTTAAACAGACACATGAAAGTCCACACGGGACAGAAAGAATTTGCTTGTGATCTTTGTGGACAAAGGTTTGGACAGAAGTCACATTTAAACCAACACATGATGGTTCACACAGGACAGAAAACTTTTGTTTGTGATCTTTGTGGACACATGTGTAGACTGAAGTCAAATTTAAACAGACACATGATAGTCCACACAGGACAGAAAACTTTTGCTTGTGATCTTTGTGAACGCAGGTTTGGACTAAAGTCACATTTAAACTCACACATGATAGTCCACACAGGACAGAAAACTTTTGCTTGTGATCTTTGTGAACGCAGGTTTGGAATGAAGTCACATTTAAACAGACACATGATAGTTCACACAGGACAGAAAACTTTTGCTTGTGATCTTTGTGAACGCAGGTTTGGAATGAAGTCGGATTTAAACAGACACATGAAAGTCCACACAGGACAGAAAGAATTTGCTTGTGATCTTTGTGGACGCAGGTTTGGACAGAAGTCACATTTAAACGGACACATGATAGTTCACACAGGACAGAAAACTTTTGCTTGTGATCTTTGTGGACACAGGTTTGGACTGAAGTCATCTTTAAACAGACACATGAAAGTCCACACAGGACAGAAATAATTTGCTTGTGATCTTTGTGGACAAAGGTTTGGACTGGTCATCTTTAAACAAAAGCATGATAGTCCACACAGGACAGAAAGAATTTGCTTGTGATCTTTGTGGACAAAGGTTTGGACAGAAGTCACATTTAAACGAACACATGATAGTCCACACAGGACAGAAAACTTTTGCTTGTGATCTTTGTGAACGCAGGTTTGGAATGAAGTCAGATTTAAACGAACACATGATAGTCCACACAGGACAGAAAACATTTGCTTGTGATCTTTGTGGACAAAGGTTTGGACTAGGGATGCACCGATCCACATTTCTCACTTCCGATCCGATACCGATACTTCATAACTGAGTATCGACCGATACCGATACTTTTCCGATCCGATACTGTTCAGGTATGTGACTCTGTATAATGAAACTTTCGAACCCAAACTATTCATTTAAACATTGTGTGAGATAAACCCAATGAAGACACTCATAAGTCTTACAATAGGGAACCCACTGACTTTAACATTACACAGAACAGGAGGCAAGTATACCACACACATGTCCTCCTTACTCATGGTGCAGCTGAAAAAAACTAAAAAAAGTCCTAAGCATGATGGGAAAGACAACACAGCCACTCCCCTTAACCACTAAGAGATTGGTTATAACTATTGGTTATAATGGGTAAGACAACAAAACCCACTCTCTTAGTGGTTAAGGGGAGTGGCTGTGTTGTCTTTCCCATCATGCTTAGCGCTTTTTAAGTTTTTTTTCCAGCTTCACCATGAGTAAGGAGGACATGTGTGAGGTATACTTGCCTCCTGTCCTGTGTGCTGTTAAAGTCAGTGGGTTCCCTATTGTAAGGCTTAATAATAATAATAATAATAATAATAATGTCTATTCCTGTCATCTGCATATGTTCCCATACACAGACGAAATTCGTCTCTGCATTTAACCCAACCACCTACCAGGTGGTGCAGTGAGCAGCCCGAAAGCGCCCGGGGAGAGTATCTTCATTAGGTTTAACTCATACCATGATAAAAAGGGCAGTCACAGAATGTTTTTGAACACAAGTGCTCTTTGAAGATGGTATCGGAAAAATATCGGCAGGTTGGATCCGATATCCGATACTTAAATAATGCTGATATCGGCAGTGGTGGGCCTCCGACCGCTAGGTAGCGCTATTGCGCTAATCCGCTTGTAGCGTAGCTAAATAATCTGTTAGCTTTACAGCGGATTGACTAAGTTTTATAATTCATAAGCAGATTTATGCTATTTTTATTTAAAATGCAGTACCGCTAATAACTAATTATCTATCAGTAAAAACGAAATAACGTATTTACGAGCAGCGCCGGATGTGGTCCGTCACAAAAAAGCGTCCCCCTCAGTCTCTTGGTGTGTGCTCTCTCTATCAGTTAGCAGCCAGTGTGTTACTCTGGAGCCTTATTGCTTGTTTTCGAAGAGTCAGACGAAGACTTTTTAACATGGAGGGTGAACTTATGGATGTTTCTCAGGGCCTACGCGACGCGTCTGGATTTAAAAATAGAATTTCGCCACATTAGCACTCTTCAAAATGGCGTCCGCGACGGCCAAAGAAGCCAGGATTTTACAACAAAACACGGTAAAACAATTATTTCTTTGCTGAGAAAAAATATATTTCATAGCTGACGTTATAGCACAAGTTTTTCTGAGCTTGAGAGTTTCACGAAATGGTCAAATCTGCTGGATTTAAAAAAGTAGTTCACCATTAGGACTCTTCAAAATGGCGTCCGCAGGGCAGCAAACTTACATACTCAGGGAATCACAAGGAACTCAGGAGACAGAGGCAACAGGAGACAATGCCAGGACAATGATAAACACAGAGATACAGACTTATTTTTGATTTGATTTGATGTTCATTCATTCATTTTAAAAGAACAATACAAAACAGTTTCATCAGATACAAGGATGAATAGACTTTTAGCTGAATGGATGGATGGATAGACAGTTAGCTGGATGGCTGGATGGATGATCTTTAACAAGTTCTAAAATCATTAAAATTTAACCTCAGCTTGTGCCTCTGACCCAACAGAACCTCCTTCAGCAGCAGAATCCTCTGTGGTTCTCTGACTTCATCAGTCTGCAGGACTTCATCAGTCTCTCTCCTGGTTCTGGAGGAGTTCTGACCCACTCTTCTTTCCATTGTTGCTTCAGTTCTTTGAGGTTTCTGCTCAGCTCTCTGAAGGTTTCAGGTTCAGGTTCTGGACTCTGACTGGGCCGTTGATTTGATTTGATGTTTATTCATTCATTTTAAAAGAACAATACAAAACAGTTTCATCAGATACAAGAATACAAGTAGGATAAAATGAAAGGAGCAGAAAGAAGATGAAATCTTATTATATCTGCCCCTTATTTATTTCACAGTTTGTTCAACCAATGATAACCTTCAAACTACATCACAAAATGAATAAATCTACTAATTTATCTAACTGTAATACACAAACTACATCACAAAATGAATAACTCTACTTAATTTTTCTAACTGTAATACACAAACACACTAAGCTACATCATATATAGTTTTTGAGCAAGTCCTTTTCGACCTTTTTCTTAAATGTATACATTGGGCAGCACGGTGGCACAACTGGTAGAGCTGCTGCCTCTCAGCGAGAAGGTTGCCGGTTCAAATCCCGGTCCGGGGCCTTTCTGGGTGGAGTTTGCATGTTCTCCCCGTGCATGCGTGGGTTTCCTCCGGGTACTCCGGTTTCCTCCCACAGACCAAAAAACATGCTTGTTAGGCTGATTGGTGACTCTAAATTGACCCTAGGTGTGAGTGTGAGAGTGGATGGTTGTTTGGTGTGAGTGAGACAGGTCCCTCTTGTAAATGAGTCCCCGTGACTCAACGAGGCTAGCCTGTATAAATAAAGGTTGAATGAATGAATGAATGAATTGATTTTGCATTTTTAACATCACTCTCCAGAACATTCCACAATCCAACTCCCTGAATTGAGGTAGACCGTCCCTTTAAGCTGGTTCTGAATTGTGGTTTGATGAATATCTGTCCCTTTAAGATTGTAATAACTTTGTCTAAATTTCTTTGGATATTTAAAGGTAATGTGTTATTATGAGCCCTATACATAACTGATAAAATACTATATTCTACCAATTCCTGGAATTTCAATAAATTTAGCTGAAGAAACAAGGTGTTTGATGGGTGACTGAAATGTTTTCTGGTGATTACTCTTACAGCTCTCTTTTGTAAAATAAAAACAGGCTTTGTAATTGTTTTGCACGCTTTTCCCCAAACCTCAATACAATAGATTAAATGTGGAACAATGATTGTGTTATACAACATATACAGAGCTTTATCAATTAAAAAATCCCTGACTTTATATACAGGTACATGAACACACAGCATGACAATCACAAACACCTGGACAACAAAATGGAGGAGATAAGCAAGACAATTAACAGAGAGACCAGGGAGTGTAGGGATGGGGACCCATCACCTGAGAGCAACATGCTTACAACTGTTATCTTGAAGTTCTAGGGTGTAGAGAGCCACAGAAACGGTTATGGTAGGCCGGATTTGGCCCACGGGCCTTGAGTTTGACACATGCGATCTAGTGGTACTAAAAGTAACAAAAGAAGAAGAAAAAAACAGCCAAATATGTCAGCAGTTTAGCTAACAGACTTTGGAATGGGTACATTTTGTCCTTGTGAAACCTGTTGAAGAGAACCAAACTAAATACTCTGAAACTCAAACAACTTACTGTATAACAGTTCATGCACCGCTAGTTGGCAGTGTAGTGCAAATATTGCATAACTTGCTGCTACCAATTGTTGAATTTAATTAGCGGATTAGAATTAGCTTCCCCTAATTTTCATAAGACATTAGTGCTTTTGAAATTGCGGACCTAAATAAATTAATTAGTGCTTTAGAAATAGCTGAACTAATTTTTGGATTAGCGTTGCCCACCACTGAATATCGGATACCGATACTGGATCGGATCTGTCCCATCCCTAGTTTGGACAGTAGTCACATTTAAAGGAGAAATGAAAAGTGTTTTTAAGCTAATAGTAGTCTAATGAAAAGCATAAAATAAGCTTGTTGAGAAATTTTCACAAGTTAAAAATGTCATCCTAACTCAAATTTAGACTTTGCAAAGTGAAAAAATTCTCATCTGGTGTTTTTGACCCCCCTCCCCCTGCCTGCTCTCCGTCCCCTGAATATGACATAGGCAGTGCAACGGTCGTCCCTCATACAGTTATATTAGTGTGTGTATCTAGTTGTGGACAAAAAGGTTTCAGAGTGTAGCAATTAGGGATGCAGCAAAACAAATCTATTTTTTAAAGAATCAAGATTCTTAGTCCTGGCAATTTAGAATAGATTCTAAAAGCCCCAAAATCGATTTAAAAACTTTTTTAAATTTTATATTGTATTTTTACCGCTCCTGTGCATTTGGCCGCTGTAGAATTTTGGCCATGTAGGGCCACCGTAGTTAGATTGACCAAGAAACAGCAACTGTTTATACCGGTAGATGTTTATTTCTCAAAAGGTTAAACTTTTGTCGTCTTTAACATCAAATGTTCGTCCTGCTGTTTGAGTGTTTTTTAAAGAAACATGACGTACAGAGTCAAAAACAAGATTCTGAATTACCGGTAGTTACTTTTACCTTCTTTTTATTAGATTTTTTTTGTTCTAAACGAGCCTTTAATTATAAAACAAAACCCTGACATTGACTGCAGTTACAAACTAAAGTACAAACACAATCTCAATGTGAACCGAAACAAAAGTGTCGTCTTCGGCTTGGTGCATGAGCTAACACAACAAAAATTAAGATGTAGATACCGTACTTCTTTCCAGATTCAAATCCTTTTTTTTAACTTTCTTCTTATTAATTGTATACTTAATTATATTTTAATCATGACTAAAGAATAATCAACATTCTCAGAGCTCTAAATGTGAAACCTTGTTGTGTTTTCAGTAACAGAAAGAATACTGTATATTTCAGACTATAAGGCGCAATTAAAATCCTTTAATTTTCTCTAAAAATCGACAGTGAGCCTTATAATCGCACTTTAAGTATTAATTCTGGTTGTGCTTACTGATCTCGGAACAGATTTTACGTGGTACAACTGAACAATGTTGAGTTATTGTGAATGAGTTGAATAAAGTTTGACTTATCGGACTGTTTAGTTTCGATTAATGCACCTTATAGTCTGATAAATACGGTAAGAGGTTTTACAAGCCGACAGGATGTTGGATAAATTTCGCTCGTCTTTAAACTGCAACACCTCTTCTCCAAATGGTTTTCACTCAGTTTAGAGACTGAAGACGACACGAAACCACATGGTTTTATCTATTTGGTTACCTGGACATAACAGTTTAGTGTTAACCAAATTAACTCTGGTCAGCTAAACACATGCGAGAACAAACTTGTAGTTTTAAACCAAATTCAATATTTATTTTTGTCATATCTGATATTAAATAATCAACTGACTGACTTGGCTGGCCCAGCAGATGGAGCTGTCTGGTACAAACCTGTGACCTGTTCACAGGCATTTTAGGAATAACTTTAACCTTTTGACCCCGACATCAGGACTTCCCTTCATTACGTAGTTTAACAGTCCAAGATCGACTGACATTGAGCTTCATGTTTAATAATAAGACAACAAATATTACAACGTAAGCTAACGATGCATCGTTTTACCAGTGTGACGAGGTGTTAATCCAACAGGTGTTACACTTTGACCATATCGAGACAACGCAGTGAAAGATTTTATTGGTTTTGTTTGTAGTAAAATCAGATTTACTTCTAACTGAGTGTGGATAGTCTTGCTTTAAAGACACTATCTTTTATCACCCAGAGACTTCCACAAGTAAAGATAGTTTACTTTTATGGTTTCAATGAGTTTTCTTATTATCTTATTCCTGGGGGCTCTGCTGTATCAGTGATTATAAGAACAACTTATATTGTGTATTACTAGTTGATGTTTCTCTTAGTTAATCCTAGATGTTATTATTGTTTTTCTCTTGCATTTGTTGTTGGATGTAACTGGGACCCTGTGTACATAATCTCGTTTTCATCACATGTACTACATGCAGTGCAAATGACAATAAAGACTCTCTGACTCTGAACTTCCTGTCAGACAGGAAGTAGCAGTAAGCACTGGTTAACCATGGTTGTGGAGCACGGACCGCAGTTTATTTGAAAGTAATTTGCGTTCAGTTTAGCAGATAAAACTCTATTTTTGTTTTGTTCACATTTATTTAACAACCATAAAGTTCACTAAAATAGCCGTGCTGAGTTCAGGTACCTGTTGTGTTCATGGCTGCAGAACCACCAGACAAAACTAAACCAGCGGCTACAACAACACAGTTTAAAACACGGACCCAAAACAAAAAGAGTGTTCCTGTGAAAATGTAAATAAAACATCTACAGTAATGTTCCAGCATGCACTGGGCTGGAGGTGGGAAATAATTTAGACTTATTTAACACTTTATCACAAATGTTGACGTGAAAAATACACGTCAACACTCAAACTTACATTTTTTTTGACTGTTTGTGTGAATTAACTGACATAAAATGCTTCTGGCTGCGTTTAGATAATGCAGTTAATGGACAAGAAACACGTGACGACCGTGTTACATAAAGAGCTGATCGTTTTCCAGCGTTCACTCCGGTCTCAGTGCGATAATAAATTATTGATTAGCATCAATTAGCAATGACCTAAAAGGACAGATCGGATGACAGACCCTGTCTGGGTAGATAAGGTGTCCGGCTGAGAGCTGATTATGTTTTACGTCTCGTGTCACTGAGGAAAACAAATTATTAATCTCGAGGGGAAATTCAGCTACATTTGGTGGTTGTAGCTGTATACAAGTAGTCCCCGACTTACGAGCGAGTTCCGTTACTCCGAGTATCTCGTACGACGAAAATCTCGTACGTCGGAACACGAAACACGTGTTCTCGTATTTTCGGTCGTAAGTCGGAAAATTTATGCTAGCGCTACTACGAACACTCGTTTTTCATCACAAATGTTCATACTAGTTCATAAACATGCTCAGAAACTTGTTTCCAAATGGTTAGCTAACACACTTTCATCTAAAAACACATAAAAGTGCTGTATTTTTTGTATGTTCTTTACAAATTTACTGCTCGTTTGCCAGCTCGTAAGTACAGAACCTCGTATGTAAGAGTGCTCGTAAGTCGGGGACTACCTGTACAACTACAACATCTCACCTTGATTTAAGAAGTGCTGGTAACGTTTGCAGGTAGACGAGCAGGACCTCCACAGGCAGGCACTGTGCGTGGTGGCTGCACACCTGGGTGCAGACGGTGGAAACCCCCAGCTGCTGGGCGTGGTGGGCCAGCTCCACCCCTCTCTGCAGCACAGGGTTGAAGATGTGCGTGTACAGCTGCCACTGCACGATGGCGTTGCCCCGCAGGGTCAGGTGACACACGTGGCCAGCTATCTGCTGGCTCAGCTGCTGGTCCTCGCTGAACACCAGATCCTGATAAGCCTCCAGAGCATCCCACTTCCACAGCATGTCCTCCGCACCCCCTCCGCTGGGCAGAATGCCCTGGGAGCGGTAACGTAAAGTGGCAGGAACAGCCGAAGGTTCTCCTTGCTGCAGAGTCTCCTCCAGGCCTGGCAGCTGGCTGCTGTCCAGAGTGCAGATGTTACACGAGGCGAGCTTGGCTTTCTCCGACGGCTGACCCCCACCGAGCTGGTCTAAAACCAGCCTTCCCAGCACGCTGAGCACATGAGACTGGTAGCTGCGCAGACCTGGAGCCTGGAAGGCGTGCAGCATGGGTCCTACGACCGAACGAGGGTCCATACAGCAGCAGATTCCGACGGCCTGGATTCCTGCCAGCACCTGCAGCACCGCCGGCCCGCTGGGCAACAGGCGCTGCAGGAGCCGCAGGCACTGGTGGGCGCAGGCCGCCAGGCAGCAGCAGCGCTCGGGGTAACGCACGCCGTCCCCCTCGGAGCCGTCTTCCTCTTCGAACGGGTTGCGTCTCGCAGTCTGTTTGAACGCAGAGACGGGCAAACCGGACAGGTCTCTGTGGTGGTGCAGGAAGTGGGAGTACTCGCATCGGCGGTGGCGGCGGCGGGCGCACACAGACTGATGCAGCTGTTCCGACTTCGCCTTCTTGACGGCGCTGATTATTTTGAAGACCCCCGCGACGAGGCCACGTAACCGCTCCGAAGCCTCTCGTCCCACTTCCGAGTCGCGGGCGCGGCCGAGTCCCTCCAGCCGCAGCACCGTGGTCTCAACGAGTTCAAGCCCCCGGTGCTGGATGAACTCGTGGACGAGCTCCAGAGCCTGGCTGAAGAAGAAGGGGTTGGGTGTCGAAGCCTGGAGGCAACTAAGGAGCACTTGTAGCACCCCCTCTAAAAGCTCCGGGAGCAGGAGCGCCCGGTGGCGATAACGGGAGAACGAGAAGTCGTCCTGCACCTCCTGCAAAGTCTTCTTGGGCCTCGGAGCAAAAGGGTTGTTCTGTCTCTCCAAGCAGCTGCGGATCTTGAGGGTGGCCCGCAGCAGGTCGGTCAGGCTGCGCCTCAGGCTGTCTGGAAGTCTGTCGCTCTGACTCACGTCCACGGACATCAGGTGCAGAATGGTGCGCAGCAGCATCCTCTGAATCAGCGCGATCGGCTCCTCCGTCCAACCTCCGGCCAGCTCCTCCGCTCTCATTCCACCTCCGCCCCCACCAGGACCGCAGCAATCGCCAAACTCGGTGAGGATCTCTGTGAGCGTCGGTACGACGCTGACCGCCAGGCCGGGGTTGTGATTAGTGCTCATGTCGAATTTACACACCTTCTCCAGCAGGGAGAGCAACACGTGGCAGAGGTCAAAGGGCGAGTTCTCCATGCGGTTGAAAATCGAAACAGCGGCCGGGTCGGTCAGGGTTTCGCTGTCCACCATCTGGGACCCTGGGGCTCTGGGGTACGGCGCGCTCATGGTTTCTGTGGTGTTGGTGGCGGTGGAGGTTAACTGCGACGCCTCCGAGCGATGGTGCCGACAGCTTACCTGGAGGGTGGAGCCATGCGCTCGCCGGCTCCTGGCGCTGCCTGAGCCCGGGACAGTTCTGTCCTCAGAGTTGGCCTCTGAGTCTGAGGTGGAGACCTGGGACCTTCGAGCATCTTTCACAGAGTATCTCTGCGCTGTTCTGCGCGACCGCCGTGCCTTCCACGCGCCGCTGCCGACGCGAGTCCTTCTCCCGGAGCTCGACTCGTCTGTCGAAACCTTCTGTCCGGTTCTGAGAGGGAAGGACTTCACGTCCCGGTTCAGGAAAGCCTCCAGCAGGGACGGCAGGATGAAATCTGTCAAGACACAGAGAACAATCAGACTTATTGAGTTCTAAACGGTTTACAGCAACCAGATACTGTAGTCCCTCGCTACTTTACAGTTTTTCAAAGTTAGACTGCACATGACACACAACTGGCTGATAGATGGATGAGCCACACCAGTGGCATGGATTGTTCACTTAAAATAAATGATTTTAAATGGTTTAGCTCCTGCTGCACCTGTGTGCAGCCCACAGGTGCAAGAAGAAGCTCCCTCCTGCAGCCTGTCATGATCTCCACTCTCTGCCACGCCCACATTCCTGCTCCGTGCTGCATCAGATTCGTGAAGGGTTAACCCTTTGCTGTCCGGCTGCGCTTCTCTTCTCTACAATTTTTATTTAAATATTGTAACATTTTAACTAAATAATTAATGTTTATTAAAACTATTACAGTATTTAAATTGTTTATTACAAGAAGGAGGGAGATTGGGAGGTGATGTGTGCGATTGCAACAGAGAAGTGGGCGTGGCAGCGAGCTGCAGGTGGCAGAGAGCAGAGATCATGACATGCTGTGCTCTTTTAGAGTGTTTAGAAGAAACATTGAATAGAATATTACCAGAGAGTGGAGATGGTTTATAAATGGTAAAATGCTAAATGGAGCTTATTTATATAGCGCTTTCCAGACCCCTATGAGGGGCCCCAAAGCGCTTTACAATACCAACCATCCACCCATTCATACACACATTCATACACCGGTAGCAGCAGACTGCCATGCAGGGCGCTTTTCAGTCCTACCGGGAGCAACTCGGGATTAAGTGTCTTGCCCAGGGACACAACGACACATGGTGTGGGGAACCAGGATTCAAACCTCCAACCTTCTGATCGAGGGACGACTGCCATTACCACTACGCCACGGCCGCCCGGAGCAAAGGGGTTGTTCTGTCTCTCCAAGTAGCTGCGGATCTTGAGGGTAGACTTTATATATATATAAATACTAAAATTAACTACCGGTACTACTTACTACTGCTAAGATTTGTACAATTATCCCTATTTTGCAGTTTTCACTTATGCCGGGGAGTGGGGGCGTGGCCCCTAAACCCCGCGATAAACGAGGGACTGCTGTATAGTGTGATAGCTTCAATTAAATTTTCAACGCTTGACGAAAACAGAAATAAAAAAAATGATCTTGGTCCAAAATTCTGGCAGGAAAATTGGTGGGTGACAAGCATTTATTTCAGGAATTGCTATATTGCTATATATATAAACTGTCCCCCTTATACAACGCTGTTATTGCTAGTATCACTCAGCCCTCTGTGAATAGCAAACAACCATCAGGGTGCTAACGATCCATCGTTAGGCTGATGGTCCTCCTTGATCATGTGAGCAGCTGGTTTCAGGCTGTCATCAGCCAACTGGTTGATCCACTGTGAGAGGGTGCTATTTATAAGACTGAGCTTAATACAGCAGCTCAGACTGAGGAAGTCTTTCGGATGAAAGACGAAATGTTTCTACAATTTTTTTGCTTTGTTTTGTTTTGTTTTTTGAATGTCCAGAGGACCAGACTTCACTTTTTTAGAATTTTCTACCTGGATTATTGAGCATGCATCAGGGTATATTGCTATGATTTTAATGTAGAGGTATGAAACAGATAAACATACTGTTATAGGCACCTAGTGAGGAGCCTGATGCTCAGATGCATGTCAAGTGGTAAAACCTGTTTGTTAGAAGTTGCAGCAACAAAAATTAATTAAAAGAAAAATGTCTCAGGTCCGTGTTACAGACGATCAGCGGTTCTGTACTAAATGCTGGCGTCACTCTTAGGTCACAAGCTCGTCCAACTGCTCCCCTTCTCCTCCTCCTCAATCAAAATGTTCATACGTGGTCAGAAATTGTAGCTGAAATGCAACACGAATGAAGCGCACGTGCAGTATTTACTAAATTTCATGTTATTATCGACCACTGATGGGCAGAAAACCAATCAAAACCAAAATGAAAACATCTCGGTGCTTTTGCACAACCCACCAAACCAAATGCTAAAAAAGTGACTGATGATAAAACTCACAACTTAAAAGAGTTGTGTGAAAAGACAAACCAACGAACTGACAAATCTATAAAACGTCAATCACAGATCTGTAGCACTAAGCTAAATAAACTCAAAATCAATTAGAGAAACTGCATTTCCTGTGAAAATGCAAAGTGAATGCTTATTGCTGAAGAAATTGCTGAAAAACAGCTGAAATTATTAAACATGCTGAAATATAGCTGAAATTGAAGAACAAGCCTAAGTTAGCAAAATAAAGCAAAAAGAACACATACAGTATTTGCTAAATTTGATTTAAATAAGCAGAAATTAGCACAAAAATCAGGAAATTAGCAAAAGAAAAGGAGCTAAAAATGCCGAACCAAGCTTAAACTATGAAGAAAGGAAGTGGAAGGAGCTGAAATGAGCTTAAAAAAGTGGGGTTAGTTGAAACAGAAAAGGCTTAAACTAGCAGACAAAAGCTGAAAGGAGCTGAAATAAGTTAATTAGGCTGAAAGTAGCAGAAATGACCACAATTATAAAGGATTAAACAAAGGTGTGGGCTAAAAGAACTGCTGGGAATGCTAATACTGTACAGTAAAGGACGTGAATAAATTCAAATGTAGCGACTGGGTTGCATTAGTCAGAGAATTTTCAAAGTTGGAAATTTCCATGGCAACTGTAGGGGATCAAAAAGAAATTATAGAAATAAACACACAAAAAATTGGATTTAAAATATTGGAGGTTTGTCCTCAACAGAGATTTTGAATATAGTTGTAGAAAAATTATTTTACCTGTAATAAAACAACCAGATTTCACTGACATACCATATGAGAGGTATCATATCCTCAAGAATGATCAGCTGTCGTTCATCATTTTCTGTTATATTTAGTCATTTCAATTTTTTTTGTGTGTGATATGTTATTTACTGATTTTCATTTAGCTTTCATGTGAGTACAATGACCAAAGAAACATGTCACTTGAATATTTTTGTCCAGAGTTGTGTACATAAATTAATAAATTAAATACATTTTTGCGCATTAGCCAGAATATCCCTGTAAAAGAGATTCATAATCTCAATGGATTTCTTTCCTGGTAAAATACAGGTTTAATGGTACCACTTTACAATAAGGCTCCCCTTATAGATGGCTAATAAACAGTTCATATATGCATTATTAATTCATTCATAAACACTTTATAAATCATTAATAAATGCTTATTATGCATTAATTAAGGGTGACAGAGACCAAACTGACCAGTTTGTTGCCAAATTGTGAGCCAAATCTGTTCACCTATACAGTTCATCTAGAGTTGTTATATTAAACATTTCAGACTAAGTTACTACCTTGTAAGCACAATAAGTATTTCTAAACCTGTTTTTTTAGGATATAATATTGTACTTTATCACTGCATTATCAGTATCTAGAACTATAGATAATTATACGATTGCCTTCATATATGTATACTGTATATGCTGCCTTCTGTAATTACAATAATTGATAATCATGTAAATTTAAAAAAGAATCTTAAAAAATCTATAATAGATAATGAAATAAAATTTAATTGAAGAAATGATAAATTTATAATGAAAATTGTTTGTTAACTTTGGAATTGGTGATTTTTTTGTTGTGTTTTTTAATTTCCTGTGTGTTTTAAAGTACGGTACTGTATTTGGTCATTTTGTAAAGCTTGTAAAATGTTATTGACATGGTTGATTTGAATTTTTATATATTGAATTTGTTTTTATCTTGAGTACCCTGTATTTTATTGTCTTTTTGTATGTTTGTAAAATATTGATTTAATTGCAATGTTTTTGGTGTGGACCCTAGGAAGAATAGTCTGTGCTATGGTAGAAACTTATGGCGATCCTTAAATAAACAAATAAATAAACAAAATAAAAACAAACATCTACCGGTATATAAACTATTTATTCGTCATCTATAAGGGGAGCCTTATTCTACAGTGGTACCAATTTAATAATAATACTTTTAGAAAAAGATTACAGGATTAAAACAACATAAATGTATAAAACGTTCATGTTCTCGAAAAGTTAAGACGGTTGAGACGTCGTCATTAGTCATCTTTAAATTTACTTTTATGAACTTATAAATTTCTAGTTAATTCCTTTAAATCCCAAATTTTCAATTTTGAATAGTTTCCTGAAATTTACCCCAGAAATTTTACTTTTTTCGAGCCCGTTAGCGACGAGGGAGCTCGAACCACTCAAGAAGTGACAACATTAAAATGCCAACGTAAACCACAGTTGTCCACACTCACCTGGAGCTTTCTCCTCCTGAACTGGGATCTTCCAGACCAGCGGGAGCAGCGACAGCAGCAACCTGAGCAGCTCTTCTCGACAAGTCAGCTCCTGAAAACCCCACAGAACACAGCGAGTTACCTAGAGAGCTGCCTTTGGCTCGTTACACTTGGAGTCCAGGCCAGGACACTCCCAACAAGTCACACTCGTCTCAGCCCTGAAGTCAAACATCCGTCTGAGTTCAGTTTCATCTGCAGAACCTGTCTCATTGTTGGATCTAATGTAAGGGTTTCCAGCTACAAATTATTTCAGCGGGGGGAGCAAAGTAGCAGCTGCACGACAGACTGAGGACTTCTGGATTCCGTGTGCATCCAGAGGATTCCTCCTGCAGGTGTTAATTAAAAAAGATCAACATGATCATTTGAAACGCATCAAAACAAGTCGACTGCTCTGAAAAACAGAATGCATGGGATAACTGTGGGAATTAATTTTTCTGTTCATATTTGCAGGTTTAAACTTTTTAAATCTTTATTTTACCTGGAAAGAAACCCATTGAGATTATTAATCTCTTAAAGGGGACCACATATTCAAAATTCACTTTTTAATGTTTTTTTACTCAAATTTGGGTATTTACTTCATAAAGAAACAGTCCTAAGGCCAAAAAAATGCACCCAGTGGTTTATTTACTATAAGTATATTTATTTATCTTTGATAGAAACACTCCGATTGCACTTCCTGCGGTTTGTGACGTCACAAACCGCAGCCACAACCCACACCAAACCTGAGTCCAGCCCCTCACCTAGCAACCCCTGGTGCGGCTCAACCCACTTCACTATAAAAGACGTCACGGTTGCCGAGCAGTTTAGGAACTGACCTGGCGGTCATTTATTTATTTATTCATTTATTTAGCCCCCGGGGGGGCTATGGGCTCAGCCCTGCTCCAGCCAGCAGCACATCTTGAGTAAAACCAGAATGTTTTATTACCTTGTTTGAATGAACTCTGTCTCGTTGAAACTGTGCACACACACTCTCGCGGTTTGGACTTGTTTCTTATATGATGGAGGACTGCTCTTACACAACTGTCAGTTTGGTCGAGCGGTTAAGACACTTGAGCGGCACGCAGGAGACTAGAGTTCGCGTCCTGTCAACGGCATCGTTTTTTTTCCCCCTTTTTATTTAAAGCCTTTTGTTTCGGAGAAATCGGGGTGAAACTAGATATATACATCGACATAATAATACTTTATAATTGTTATTTTTACGTTTTAGTTCAATTTTTAGTGTAATATCGCTCCCAACGCGCAGCCGGCAGAAAACTGTGCACACACACACACACGCGAGTAAGTGTGTGACACACTTACTCGCGGGACGACAGTCTCTACCATCAAGCACCACTGATCGATATATTTTCAGATTAGCAACTTATTTATTTTAAGAATACCTTTCACTTCATCAAAATCTAATCAAAACTTCAGCGTTCTAAATGTAGGTGGTTGTGATTGTTTCTTATACAATGAAAGACTGCTTTTTACACAACTGCCCGGTTGGTCTAGAGGTAGTGAATTGGACTCGTTATCCGAAGGACACGGGTTCGCTTCTCGGTCGTGGCATCTTTTTTTTTTTTTTCCGGAGAGATCGGGCTGCAGTTAGCTGCTGGCTTTTGAGGACAGTGTGGGTCCGGTCCGGTCAGAGGTTAGGTTGCCTCATACGGATAAATTAACTGGAAACACTCTGTGAAGTTTGCGTTTGTCTGGATTGGATGTGCAACCGTGGACCAGCGCCGCATGCAACTAGCAGGAGCTACGCGGGCTGTTTGTTACCGAATGAGGAGGAAGAGCTCGGATTCGGGAGGGCATGATAAAAAGGAGCAGCTAATGGCGGCGCACACAAACAGCTTTCGGTAAGTTATTTTTTAAGCTAGCACTAACAGTAAGTCAAACAAGTAATAAAAAAAGGCTAATTTTAAAACAACAACAGATTTGAGATACTGGCAGTTACAGAGGGCGGAGACAGAGTTTTGACGGGCGTGCACTTCCGAGCTCATTATCATAAACAGCCTGTTTTGAACGGAAGTGAAATTTGGCAGAATTAGAAAGGGGATATTTTATTATCTAATCATTATTTTGTGTATAAAATTGACTGAAAATGGTCTGGATAGCACACAGATACATCACAAAAAATTATATATCCTACATTTGGTCCCCTTTAAAGGACGTCCTGACCAATGTGCAAGGTGAACATTACCATTTCATGGCAAACCTCTGAACAAGAAGTACCGTATTTTTCAGACTATAAGGCGCACTTTAAATTCTTTAATTTTCTCAATAATCAAGAGTAACCCTTATAATCCGGTGCTCCTTGTGTATTAATTAATTCTGGTTGTGTTTACTGACCTCAAACTGATTTTATGTGGTACACGGTGCTCAAAACTATCAAAATGTTTTGGTTTCGCCTAATGCGACTTATAATCCGGTAATTTAAGAGCTCGAAGTGTAAATATTTCATACAACAGTTTAACTCGTTGCTTTTCTATAAATAATAAACCAAAAGATTTGCAGTAAACAGTCAAAATGTGTCTTTTCTTACAGTTTTTACTAAGAAAATTACCTAAATTTATAAAAACTTTGCTCATATTTTAATCGTGCAACTGATTTTAGTTTACATTTTAATAGTATTCAGGATGAAATACATGAACTAAAGTAATTTAAAAACACTATCTTGTGTTGTAAAACCAAATAACGTGATTTGAAATAGAAGTCGACTGTTTTGATTTTATATCCCAGACTTAAGTCAGGGCAGCATTTAACACCCAAAACAATTGTTTTTTTCTTCTAATGTGTAATTTTTGATTAACAAAATTTAACAATAGATTAACTTTAGTCAAAAGAATTGGTCCACATCTGATTTTAGATTCTAACTTACATTGCTCTCGGTTCAAATGCAAACAACAGATTGAGTTTTAGAAAACTAGTTTTTAAAAAGCGTCCCCGTCTGAGGGATTTGAATAGTAAATGTTTGTAGCTTTGGAAATGGGTGTTTTTCTGGAGATATTGCCAGTAAACCTGAATGTTTTTGGTGCAAGATATTGAAGTGTTAGGGAGTGGATAAGAAGAGAGGTACCGTAGGTTTGTTTTTGTGCTGTTCGAGATGATGCAGAGAGGAGGGTCAGTGCAGGGAGCAATTTTACCCAACATCAGGCACAATGGCAGAGCCAGGGGGTGGCCATTGGTGGCCTTTGCCCCCTTAGATTGATCATTGACCACCCCAAGGGCCACCCCAATCATTTTAGGAAACTATACGTTTAAACAAAACAAAAAATAAAAAGCATAATTTCTTCAATGATTAGGATGATTTATATATACTGGTATATATATATATTTTTTTTGGGGGGGGCATCTTGGATTTCGACACTTCAACCCATCTTTAAAAAGGAACCATTCTTATGTCTAGATGCAGCCACACGCCAAAATGGAAGTTGGTAACGCAATTAATATTAAAGTTATCATGTTCACAACGTGCACAGACAGAGGGTTATTAGTAAGTGGCTATCTCATTGAGTGTAGTTAGAAGACCTTTACCATTCGATAAAACTTGTTTTTAAATTAGCAAAGTATCTCATGAACCATTGGATAGATTTTAAGATATTAGTTGGTTGAGGCAGACAACTAACCTTAAAAACACAGAATCAGCCAAAACTTTTTGAACTTGACAGATACTGACCTAAAATCTGGTGTGGTGGCTGCTGAGACTGATCTCCAGCACATATTTATTTATAGCACTAACACATTGCACAAAATCTTTGTTTAAAATGTTACTATCAACTATTTGAACTCAACTGAATAACCTTTGGAGTTAATCAAATTAAAATGGCCACTAAAGACAAGATTTCCTTAGCAAATACAAAAGTTGCTTTAATGAAGCCAGTCTGATAGAGATGGAGCTAAATGTTTTGTGGTAGTAGCTGAGAGTCATTCACAACATGCTGTGAGCCTGACATCTACGGATATCGTATGAGACTGCATAATGAAACATTCTAGGGATTCACGATACTGTATTGGATTTTTGGCCGATATGTTGAAACTTGTGTTTTTCCCCCAGGCCCACTTACAGAGTCTACATAGCTTTCTCTGCTGTGGAATTAAAATACTACATTATTCTGCATGATCTTAGTCAATTTGGCCTGCTACCAAATGAAGATGCCAAAAAGAGGCTGAAAATGATTAACACTTCAACTTGGATTGTGTTAAATGTCAAATTTATTCATGACATCTACTCTCTCTAACACAATGACAACACTCAAACAGTGCAAGTTTGTAAATTTTCACAAATCTAAACTCAGCCTGTTCACAAGCGACAAGTGAAAAGTGTGTAGTCGTGCATTAATAGATATACTTCACAGTTTCTT